>JASDQU010306836.1:123721-148786 GCA_032191745.1 Picea mariana | reverse complement strand
ATCACTTTGTGAGAGACATGATTGAAGAAAAGAAAGTATCGTTGATGAAGGTGGACACTTTGAAGAATGTTGCAGACTCATTAACAAAATCTGTGAGCACTGAGAAGTTCTCTTGGTTTAGAGGATCCATGGGCATTGTTGCCCTGGATTGTTGACTATGTAACCCCATAACCCCCCGTATGCAAAGAAAACAACAAGTGGGAGTATGTTGGGTATGTGTTATATTCTTTGGATGAGTAGTAGCGTTTGAGCATTGCGTCGGGCGTGCAGGGGGATTAGAGGGGGGGGCGCTAGGCGCCCCCTTGGGGGGTGCAGGTGGGTGAAGGCCCTCGTGTAGGGGTTCGAGGCCAATGCCCCCGAAAAAAAAATGCCTCGGGAAACGTGTCACATATTTAGGTGGTTTTTAGGCACATGGTTTTTTTTCCGATGGCTTTCTTTTTTCCAGTTAAGGAATTAGGGTTGTGGACTAATCCAGGTCATTGGGTTAGGGTTCTGGATGTCGTTGGATTCTATATGTATATTGTATTGTAAACAATGTATCACTATGAATGAATATAGAATATACTGGTTTTCTCAGTTTGGGTTTTCAGGGAAAAAATCTCTGTGTAATGTTTGTATTTTCCATCAATGTATATTTTTTGTTATTTTACTGAAAAATTGTTTGCAGTAAATATTGTACAAGGTTAAAATATACAAATCCGAGTGCCCCAGAGATTTTTCAGGACGCTGAATCCATTTCTACATTGAGAAATACAATTTAAACATCAGATAATTATGATTTCCTACAGATTTATGTCGTCGGATTTCAGTGAAAAGGGTCAAAACATAGAACAACTAGACAACGTCATTTTTTAACTTGAATATCCAACTTCCAATTTCATCTAGCCATTCACAAGCAATGTTACAGATCTCGTTGGAGCGATTATACAGATCTTTGACAATATTTTAATCTATATTTTGTTGATGCAACTCTCTACTCTTATTCATGAAATATGCAACAACTTTTACAGCTAATACATCTACAAACTTGTAATTTGGTGGCTTTACTATGGAGTTGTGACCCAAATTTATTAGTATTTCTTCTTGTAACAGTGGAATGTTATCTCTACAACAAATTTTTTCAATTTTCTATGGCCAAAAACCTGATTGTGTGGTCAAAGATCTGGTAGTTCAGATAAACTCTAAAAAAATGGAGTGTTCCAAAGCCAGAAAATATGTTGCCAAGGCCAAAGAATGTTTTTACCAAAGGTTTGGAAAAAAGGTGTGGCTAAGGGTCAAGATCGGAACTTGGCTCTAATACCAATGAAATGGAGAAAGCTCGTTTACTAAGGAATATTCAGCATAAGAAGGACAATTAGAAAAAATCCATATAGGAACAAATATTATATAATTGAATAAAAAATAATATACAATGATTTTCAATGAACTACATGATGATATGATGGGTTATGAGCCTTAGTGGCATGGTATATTCTTATTATTATTTAATAATTTATTTGTATATTTTATTTTTATTACACATACCTTGGATCTTTGCATATTGATTGTCCTCACCTTGGAGTTTATCATGTGTCATTTGGAGTAGAGGGCTTCACATGTATGGACCTACTTGTGTATTATATATTGCTTGTAGTGGACTAGGTCCACTTGTCATTGTAAACCTCCCTTACCTATCATATAAATAAAGGAAGGAGAGGGTCATTATCATAATCAATCATGCACTTGTACTTATTCTTCTTTACACTTGGGTTAGAGAATTAAAACATGAGTGTTACTCTCTCTCTCTCTCTCTCTCTCTCTCTCTCTCTCTCTCTCTCTACTTTATCTCTTTGTCTTATAAAATTTCTTGGATCATTCTTCAAGTCTAGGGCTAGGGTTTGATCCTTAAGGAGACATTAGAGTTAGGGTTTGGTGATAAACCTTAATTTTTTATTGTTGAGGAGGAATAGAAAAGAAGATTTATTTCATGTGACCAATGAGAACTTGCTAGTGGTAATTCTAGCTTGTTGGAATATCTTTCATAGAGTTGTGATTTTTCTTGGTTTTCCCTAGCTATAGTCTTGGAGAGATTTTTAGGGTGGTATCAGCTTGTGATAAGTTGAAAGTATGTGCTTAAACTTCATATCTTATCTATTTATATGAATTTTTAGTTGTCCATAATTATCTTATTGCAAATTTGTTTTTCAACTATCATTTGTTATAATTTTTGTGTTTATGATTTTTACTGTACATTTAGAAATCCCACCTCACACCCAAGGTTTCCTGAATCTAGTCCATGTAGACTTCAGCCTTAGGCCCAATCTGAAATATCAATGTACAGTAGCACATAGTGGACAATATTTAATCTCACTTCAACCCAACACACTAAGCAACCCACAAACATATGCCAACAAGTATCAACCCAGGTCACATTTTTCCAAGCATAAACCATATCTGAAATCACTTTAAATACTACAAATTTACAACAATAAATTTTCCCTATTATCTTCAAGATGTTTTCCAAATCACTCAACAATTCATCCTTTGAATATGTCAAATCAATATCAACAATAAGTGCTAGAAATTAGTCAATCAATAAAACAACAAAAGCTGAAAATCAAATCTATAGTTACACAAGTATTGGACAATTGAAAACTTCATACACACAAATGAATTACAAGTATATACCACAGCTTTATCACAAAATTAGTACGATATTTCAATCTCTCCAAAACCCTAGATAGGAATACCATTAAAACCCTAGCCATGACCAAACATCTCAAAGAAGCAAGAATCAACACCAACAAGTCCTCTTTGTTTTCAATAACAAGATTGTATCACATAAGTTATACACACTAGAAAAATTCTCTTCCTTAGGGTTTGTAGAACCTAGCCAATTTGCATCACATAAGTACATGGAAATACAAATCTAGTGCTAGTCTCCAAATCTACATGTCCATCCTAGGGTTTGAATCCTCAAACCCTAGGTCTTCCACTCTTGAATTATCACAAGAACCAAGACCTCCATGGAACATCAAGAATATAATAACTCCATCATTTTTCCCTAGCCTTACATCCCAAAAGAACAAAGCTCAAAACCATGCAAGGTGTTATCTCCACTCTCCATGTCTTCTACTAGGGTAGAAACCCAAGTGTAATAACAAGACCCATAAGAACCATCATCATCTTCAATGTCATGTCCTTCTCTAGGGTTTACATGTAAAGCACAACCCTAGACATCACAAGAGAAAACCCTAGCATCGCACAAGACTAATCTCTCCAAGAACATCCAAGGCATCTCTCTCTCCCCTTATCTTCTCGTAGGGTCTCCTCATAAACCCTAGTGTCTATCTCCTAGGGTTTTCTCACGAACGCTAACATTTTCTGTTAAATTTTTAATTAAAATAAAGTACCAAGTCAAGTGTTTCTCTTCCCTAAGCGCCTAAGGGGGAGAAAGTGCCGAATGTGGGTCCTAGACATTTAATTTGTGAGATGCAAATTAAAAGGTGACTTTATGATTAAAGTGAGGGTGAGTGAAGAGACACCAAATCTCAGCCACCCATCTAATCTAATCTCAGCCATTAGATTAGAAAACCCCTCACCTTCCCTCATGAGGTCGACTTGGGCAAGAGGGCACACCCATTCTTGGGTAGTTGAAGCATTCTTGTTGAGAGAACAAGAGGAGTTCAAGCATTCTTGTTGAGAGAACAAGAGAGAGCAAGAGAGAGGTCAAGCTGAAGAAAAGAGACAACAACTGAAATTTCTGGGAGTATTGGCATGCATTCCAAGGCTGTCGAACAGCATTTAGTGGCACATAAATTGAGTCTTAGTAGAGTTTTGGCACAAATTTCGAGACAGTCTGTACAGCATTAATTGCTGGGACAGCCGTACAGTTGTACGGATTTCTGGTTCAGAAATCGAGGAGCAAAGCTACAGGAATGTCCAGATAAGTTTGTGTAACTATCTAAAGATGAATATGTTGTAAAAGAATTTCTCAGAAGCTCATAAATAATACAAAGCCCTCTCTCACTGGTTTTCCCCTTGTGGGTTTTTCCAGGGTCGAAGTTAGACCAAAAATCTTTGTGTCTATATTTTCTGAGTTTTGCATATTGCTGATGTTTTATTTCTGCGTTGAAAACAATGTTCAGAATCCTCATGTTTCAGTTCTGAAGTTTATTTTCGGTTAAGTTTTTTATATGCTGAAACACCGCTGTAACATATGCTGAAACAGTGTTGTAACATATGTTGAAACGCCACTGTGACATATGTTGAAACACCGTTGTGACATATGCTAAAACAGTGCTGAGACATATGCTGAAACACCGCTGTGACATATGCTGAAGCAGTGCTGAGACATATGTTGAAACACCGCTGTGACATATGCTGAAACAGTGCTGTAACGTATGTTGAACCAGTGCTGAAACTGGAGTTTCGGCATTTAAATTTGGCTAAAAAATCAGCGAGACTGAAACTGGGATGGGATCTTGAAAAAATTAACATTTTCAAGACAAGTACAAAGAAGATTATAATGATAATAAATGAATACAAAATTTCTCTCCTCCCTCATATATACAAGTGGGTGAGAGAGGATAACATAAAATAAGGACATGTGTCCATACAAGTAACCAACAAGGTAACCCCACACAGATTTCTCTACAATACAAGAATGCACATGTCAAACTAGGGTTTATCCAACCCCCAAAATGAAATTCCCTCTAAGTCATGATCTTAGGTTCAATGTCCCTCCTCCAATATGGTGTGCTCTACAACAATATGTTAATCCAATACTCCATCCTCCACAATTGTCTTCTATACAAGTGTCTTCATGCAAGTAACTCCTCTAAATATGTGCCACATGTCCTCTCATGTGCCCAATGTTACTCTCATGTATGCCAATGTGTTAACAAAGCTCCAATGCTCGTCCTTGACATGTGTCTAGTTCCATCACCAACCTCCATGAAGTATTCTCCTACACCCAAGCATCATCAAGTCAAGTGTCCAACCTCCAAGGTGTCTATCACATGGTCCCAAGCTCAAATGGTTCAGTTCCCTCCTCCAAGTTCCCAATTCTCCCCTTCCTAAGTCTATACCTCCCCTGATCAAGTAATTGAATCCCCCATTGTGTGCACCCAATGGGTTAGTCAACATACTAATCACCAGCCTCCATGAAGTATGATCCTCAACCCAAGCATCCTCAATTCAAGTGTCCAACCTCCAAGGTGTCTATCACATGGTCCCAAGATCCAATGGTTCAATTCCCTCCTCCAAGTGCCCAATGATCCTCTTCCCAAGTTTGTACCTCCCTTGATCAAGTAACTGACTCCCCCATTGTGTGCACCCAATGGGTTAGTCAACATACTAATCAAAGAAACAAACCCCTAAGTAAGGGTATCATGCCAGAGCTATAACCAAGGTCAACCATCCACCCAAATTGATCCATCCATACATCAATGAGGCATTTCCAAGGGGCTAGAAGACCTAGCACTCTCCTAGAAAGGTGAAAACACTTTTGGAACAACCCCAAAAGCTAATACTCCCTCTTTACAAGAAAATTGTTTTCTGCAACACCCATAGACTCCCTCTATAATTGCAACCTATAACTCCAATTCCTCCACAAAACTAACAGAATACTCCTCCATCATAATGGATCATCAAAGTTGTTATCGGATATTTGTAGTTGTGCAAAACCAAACTCAAGATCACCAAATCTTGTGTAACTATAGGAAACCCTGCCATTGTCACCTTAATAAGAAATCCCCTTGTTTTAGTGATGGAGGGGGGCCACTACAAGCGAGGCTTCCCTGGTGACCACAAGGGATCAAAGTAGAAAGTTTGATAGCCAAGCTTATCTCCCCCTCCCTTGATCACCTAAGTCAAAGTCTAGGTCTGTGGAATGGATGAGGTTAAAAAGGTGTTTGAGTACCTTCCTAGAGAAAGAACATTTTATAGCATTTATATGATCAATTCCAAGTACAAATAAGCATCCAATACCTCTTAAAGACACTAGATAGTGAAATAGGTTATGGTTGTTGTAAAATTGCAGCAGTACAATGGAAATACATAAATTGTAACAACAACATAATTTACATTTCCAAATTGCAACAATTTACCATGAAAACTTAGCATTTACTCAATAGAATATTAACGAATTATTATATGCAATTTATGAGTATGTTTAACCACTATTCCAACAATGTATGTAGAAAATTAGTGTATGTTAGGATGGTTGTAGCAAATTTTTGCAACAACACCAAGTATATTAGTGAATTATCTTAATTTAGGGTTAGTAAAGTTAGTAGAAAGCTTGAGATAATGAAAATTGAGAGTTTGTGGATCGCTTTCACCACGAGAGAGCTTAAATGATTAGTGCCTTAGGGATATGAGTCTTTTACAACAACAATACAATATGTTTGGAGATGATAGTAGCAAGATATAAGAGGTAGGGCTTGAAATCTAAGGTGATAGCACATTAGGGCCTTAGGTTTCAATCCTTAAAGATAAGAATTACTAGAGTGCAAGCACTTTTGAGCTCTAACAACCTTTTCTCCCTTCTTAAGTTCTTAAAATGTCACAATCAAGATTTTAGGGCTAAAATATCGAACTGATAGCACTTTAGGGATTTAGGATTCTAACCCTAGGTAGTATTTCATTCACAAATTTATGGATGAAATTAACTTTATGAGAGGAGGAAGCACTTATTCTCCTCTCTTAGGGTTTTACCAAGCAAAATCTTCAAAATGGACAAGTAAAATTTACGATAAACATTCAATATCATGAAATGAAATTGCAGAAATTTACTTACTTCCCCAAGATATGACAAGAGTAAACCCTAATTGCATCAAATTCATCCAAAAATCAGCAAATAATGATCCACACTTCTCCTCCAAGAGATAGAGCATGAGTAAAAAGAGAAAATAACCCCAATATAGAGAAAATTTCAGACTTGTCTCTCACATGTGTGAGAAAGTTGTTGATGATAAAATGAAAAGGCGAGGTCCTCTATATATGTGAGGCCTTACAAACCAATTTTTCCACTTTAATTTTTCAACAAGAAATTGGAAGAGGGTCGACCCCTTCAACTTTCCATTTTAATTTACAAAAATTAAATTTACATGAAATAAAACCCTAAAGAGGGTGACGTCATGCCCTAGTAGGGTGAAGCTAGGCTCATAGGAGTGATGTCAAGGCTAAAAATGTAGAGCATTGGGCCTCCAAAGGATATATTTCCCTATCTCATGTGCCAATTTCCATGCTACATGCCTCCTCCATTAATCCATCAAGTGATCCACCAAACCATGTCCGCTAGGTGACATCATGGGCTAGGAGGGTGACGTTTAGGCCTCTAAATTCCAACGTTAAAATGGAGAAGGGTAGAGTCTCATACTTTAGCCATGCAAATATGCCTCCAAAGGCAAGATCCTCCATCATCAAGGTTCAACGCTCATCATCAAATGGTTCCCCAGACATGGGGTTTAGCATCCAACCTATGGGAAAGGTCCTGCAAAGACAAACAAGTACGCCCTCCAAGGGTCCACAAGTCATATGAATCTTTCCAAGTAAGCCACATCTAATAAGAGAGCCACCCAAACATGTGCATCAAAACCCCCTTTTAAAATTAAACAAATGCTCAAAGACCTCATAAACTTTGCCAAATTTAAGTATGGGAGGGGTGTCAAGGTGCCCTATTGGGTAAGTCAATCCCCAAGTCACAAGAAGTCCCTATCTAAGTAATGTGGTTATTATGATGTGGATTGAGGTAATACTTATAGGAATGGGGTTACTGACATACAAGGGTTTGTATTGTCTCATTTATGGGTGCCTTTGTAGAGGGTGTGTTGTCCTTCATGCACAACGCAACATTTTTCCAAGCCCTTTTATTGCCATTAATTGATTAAGGTCCAAAACATTGAGTATTATGTGCAATGAAAAGTAAAGAGTATTGCAATTCCACTTGAATATAGAAACACATAAAGTTCCATATGCAATGGAAAGTGAGGGACACCACAAAATGTGTTTCCTCAAAAAGCGGGACATTTATTAATTATGTGATTTATTTTGCAGATCCTTCATTTTTTGGGAAGCGTTTTATTATTCTCGGGACCTTAGAATGAGCATGTAGAAATATAATATTGGCATTTATCATTTTCCAGCTACAACACCTCTGGGCCTTTAGCCCTTCTTCCCATGAAATGAGGTGCAATCCCTTCTTGGGTCAATGGACCCGAAAACCCAGAAGATGAGGAAACTAAGGGGAAGAAGGATGGAAGGTGGTAAGTATGGATGGGAATGGTACGATGACCCTTTAAGGGGATACCCAATATAAACCCTTTTCCGTAGGGTGACCAACTTTCTAGGACATAATGACAACCACCAAGGTGAAATTAGGAAAAAGGTATAATTTCCAAGAAAACGTTTCATAATCAAAAAAGGATTCTTTGCAACATGTTCAAATGCTTCAAATATTAAAGTGACACTTACCATGACACCAAACTTGTTACCTCATGAAGCAAGACTTGTTTTCCTCTGGGACCAATCGATTTAGTGGATGTTGTTATGTTGTTTGTGATGAGTGGTGATCAACATGAATAGGAGGGACCTTACTATTTTTGCTTCTCAAATTGACTCTCAACACTCAATTTATGCTATATATGGGCCTCGAGAAATGATCTCCTTAGTTACCCCTAGACTGAGGGGGTAACAAAAACTACTCGGCAAGAGTCCCAGCCACAAGTACATGTATATACACCTCAACATAAAATCAATCAAATCTCCCAAAGGTATCTCTCTCTGAGCAATCTACCAAGTAATTTGCAACTCGACCTTTGGATGGTGAACATGTGAGAATAATACAACAAGGAAAGTAGGTATATACCACCAAAACAAGCTACTCCATATTCCCCTCTACTAGGGGTCCCAGAATAATAATGACCATCTATGAAACTTAAGGAACATATCCCTAGATCATTTCTTCATCCAAACTATAAAATCAATCATAGAACAAGGAAGACAACAATACTAACCTGTCAAAATCTAGCATCCCTAAATTCATCCTCACGGGCCAACATTTCTTGGTACCACATCAAGCATTGTTCAAGACATATTGTAAAGTTAATCAGATCTCCAACACGAACAAGAAAAGTGGATCAAATCCATCAAAATCACAAAATAAAATATTCATACATATTAACTCATTGATCCTTAGATACCAAGCTCAAAAGAAAGATATAAACAACCCATAAAGGGTTATCATCAAATTGTGAGCACAAGAATCCCTCTCATACACTTCAAAACCTTGGACAATTGAAGCAACAATATCAACAATATCAACAAATCACATATAAACGATCAATGAAGTATATCCCCTATCTATCATAGACGAAAACACATTGGCATCTACTGGAATAAATCAGCCACCTAATATCTAAAATCACTTAAGTTATAAACCAGATATGAAATCACTTTAATCATTGCAGATTTATAGTAGTAAATCTACCCTATTATATTGAATATGTTTACCATATCACTCAGCAATCAGTCCTTAAATATGTCAAATCGATGTGAACAATAAGTGTTGGGAATTACCTAATTAAGAAGACAATGAAAGCTGAAAATTAAATCTGCAATTACACAAGTAGTAGATAGCTAGAAACTATATGTGTGTGTATGTAAGATTGAAGTACATGTACATGCTTCAACACAAAGTTGGTACAATCTTTCAAGCTCTCCAAAACCCTAGCTAGGGAAACCATGAAAACCATAGCCACCACAAAATATCTCCAACAAGCAAGCATCAACATCAACAAGTCCTCATTGGATTCAACAAGAAGCTTACATCGCACAAGCTCTCCAAAATAGCACAGTTTTATTCCTTGGGGTTTTCAAAACATAGCCATGTTGAAACACACAAGTACATGGAAAAACAAATATATTGCTAGCCTCCAAATCTACATGTCCATCCTAGGGTTTGAATCCTCAAACCCTAGGTATTCCACTCTTGCGTCATCAAAAGAACCAAGACCTCCATGTAACATCAAGAATATAATAATTCCATCATCTTTCCCTAGCCTTACATACCAAAAGAACAAGTATCCAAAACAATGTAAGGTGTTAGCTCCAGTCTCCATGTATTCTACTCGGGTAGAATCCCTAGTGCAATAACAAGAGCCATAAGAACAATCATCATCTTCAATGTCATATTCTTCTTTCAAGTTTACATGTAAAGCACAAACCTTGGACATCAAAAGAGAAAACCCAATCATCACACGAGCAATCTCTCCCACAACATCCAAGACATCTCTCTCTCCACTTATCTTCTCCTAGGGTTTCATCATGAACCCTAGTGTCTAGATCCTAGGGTTTCCTCATGAACCCTAGTATTTCCAAGACAAACACGATGGTAATGAATGAATACAAGAGTTATCTCCACCTTTATATATAAAAGTAGGAGAGGAAGGTTAACATAAAATAAGTACATGTGTCCATACAGGTAACCAAAAAGGAAACCCCGCATGGAATGCTCTAAAATATAAGAATGCACATGTGTCAAGCCCTCCAAGTGATGATTTTGGGTTCAATGTCACTCCTCCCAAATGGTGCACTCTCCAACAAGATGTTAGTCCAACACTCTCTCTTCCACAATGGTATGATATCCAAGTGTCATCATGTAAGGCACTCCTCTTCTAGCTATGTGCCACATGCCATCTCATGTGCCCAATGTTATTATATATGTGCCAATGTGGTCACAAAGCCCCGATGCTCCTCCTCAACATGTCTCTTGGTCTTCTTTCTAATATTGGAGAATTATCTTGAAGGACACACTTGTCGAGATGGTCTACTTACTATTTTGGGGTTGACCACTTTCCTTCATGTGGAGCTCTCCATCCAATTGGCTCTTTGCACACTCATCCATGGAGTTGTTTCACTTGGAATTCACACATATGGATTGGTTGCATGCATCTTGTGGACCACTTGCTATTTTTTGGGTGGTTGTTATGGAGTATTCTCCTAGGATGACTATTTTATTGTTTTATCTGTCATGCACCTTGGAGGGTGCACTTTTTCATCTTTTTTGGGTGGACCCTTGGGCACATCCTTGTAGGTTGAAGCTATTTTATTATATTTTTGCATGCATCCATATTGGAGGGTGAATTCTACAGGGACCTTCTGCCTTTTGACTTGGTTATCATGCTTATTTTTAGTTGTATGCCCTCTCGTAGAGACTTTTGAATGCAATTCCCTTCCTATTAATTGATCAGGGGAATTATTTTGGAGAGGATTATGTCCACATATCTTGACATGTCAACCATGGATTGAGGAGATATCTAACTACTCCATTTTTATATGATTTATTTGACTTGTCATGGAGTTAGTTAGTAAATAATATTTGTTAATTGTAAGAGAGAAGAGACTCCCTATATAAAGAGAATCTTTCTCTCCATTGTAATGGTGTTGACTTTGGGAAGTGAGGAGATCTTCCCTTGGGCTACATTTTCACAAATGATGCATGGATTTTAATGGAATATTGGAGGTATAATATATTGTTTATGCGAGGATTTCATGTGTGAAATTTATTTCTCATATGCTGATTTTTGTTGTAGGAAACCCTTGTAGCATTTTATGAATGCCTTATAATGAACTGTCTTTCATTTGGATAGAGTAATGTGAGGATTTGATCCCTGTCATAGATAATTTTGTTGTGATAGAATTGCATCTAGTAAACATAATTGTTTCTAAATTAACATGACCTCACTTTCATAACAATGCTTAAGAACGGGACCTTTTCTTATTATACATCAATAATATGGACTTGATGTGAGGGTAAGGAGCTCTGCTTCTTACGCTGAACCTTGTCAAAGAATCATCCATGTGCATGGTTGATGTCATGACTCATCTTTCTCTTCCTCACCCGGACCCCGGTAACTGGCCTCAGATCTGCCATAGGAAGACCCATGTCTCGCCCCGGGGGGGCAAGTAATCCCTCCCCTGGCTCAACAAATGATGTTGCAACGATGAAAAAAATAATAATACACTAGGTAACAACAAGACTGATGATGGAAACTGGATTCTAAAATCCAAGGAGATAAATTATGGACAGGAGACCCCCAGAGGAAACCAGGATTTGAACAATTCAAAGAAAACCAGTACATGCATTTCCGGAATAGAAGAACGGTCACCCATAGAACTGCCTCCAACAAGAATCAATGTCAGGATTCAATTTATGAGATATCATGTCCTGATCTGTAAGTTCATTGGACTCTAGCCCACGGAAAAAACCCTCACATCCTAGATCTCAGCTAAATGGAAACCGAAAGCTCATTTTGACCTCCAGCTAGGGTCCAAAGGCTTTCTCACTATTATTTTCTCTAGAATGGGTGAAAAAGATCAAGTTATGGATGGGGGCCCCTATTTATTCAACTTTGTGGGTATTTTCATCAGGATTTGGATCGAAAGATTCAACCTCGACTAGCAAGATTTCATATGGGCTCCTTTATGGATCCTCCTATATTCCCTCCCATAGGACTACTGGGATAACAATACTCTTCAAGACATAGGAAATTCATTGAGAGACTTTGTCAAAATCTTGGTTCAAACATGAAGCAACAAATATACCTCCTATGCAATAATTTGCGTCTACATGCACATCGCAAGGGATATTCTCGACTATGTCCTCCTGGTTCACTAAGATATAGAGTGGATCCAACCTGTGGACTACGAGCATGTCCCCTTTCGTTGTAGAAATTATCATGAGCATGGACACCTCTTTAGATATTTCCCACAAAATAAGTCCATTATGAATCAAAAGAATTTAGAGACCATAGATGAGGAAGGTTTCAAAAGGGTTCCCAACAGAAGATGCCTCAATCAGAAAAATCCAATAGTCAGCAAGATGGTCGCCCCATCAACGAGAAACAACTTTGATGCTCTAGTAGACCAATCAGAGGACACAGAATCCCCAACAACCAAGGATCAACCAACACCCAAATGGCCACACCAAGATCCATTACCAGCATAAGAACCCAACTCTAGACAAAGCAAGCTCGACACTGCATCCCAGGGTCTGTCTTCTTCTGCTACCATGGATCCTCTAGAGACTCCACCTTCAACTCGAACTCGGATCTTGATGTTTTCATGGATGAGGATATGATCAATTTAGACCTGGCAGACCTTGATCTACTTGGAATGGAGGATGCATTTCAGTGCCATTGCTTTCAAGCAATCTCTCCCAATCAGATCCAGCTACTTAAATAAGCTCTCTCCAAGGCCAGAGAAAAGTCCAAACTTGGAATTTAGACTACTTTACAAAAGGAATCCAATAAATCTCAAAGGGATCTCAAAAAAAGAGGAAGAAAAATGGACCTAGCGCCTCAACACCCTAGGAACTCGGTTGGCTGAATCGGGGTAATACGCCTAGTTAACAGAATTATTTCATGCCCATAATCTAAGTTATCAATGAAATTCATCTCTTGGTATGTAGGAGGTATCAACGACCCTACCAAACACAAAAAGATCTGTAGAAAGATTCTCCAGGAAAAACCCTCAATATTTTTTTATCCAGGAAACAAGGTGCAACAATAGCACTCTAGAGACACTTTTGTCTCATCTCTAGAAAGGAAACAGGATGATATTAGTAGACGCAAACGGGGCCTAAGGAAGCTTTGAAATTATCTATAACCCTCAAGAGGTAACTCTCAATGATTTTTTATCCATTAAACATACTATCTTTGATTCCTTTCATATTTCAGGGACCAACACTCATGGCCACATCACAAATGTCTACGGGCCTCAAACCTCAGAACACAAACTCAGAATTCTATATTTTCTGGAGTGGTATAAGACCTCCCTTCCCAAACAACCTTGGATCTTGGTAGGTGACTTCAACCTAATCTCCTCTCTCCAAGAGAAGAAGGGAGGGCGCAGATATCTCACTCAAGAGGATAAAATATTCAAAGACTCCATAGAACATAATGAGACGGTTGATCTAGATACCACCAACGACATATTCACCTAGAACAATCGGCGAGGAGGATCCAATCAAATTGCCTCGAGGCTAGATCGCTTCTCGATCTTGGAAGATTTGGAATATTTTGGGGATGACATTGTTGCCACTATTCTCCCCTCTGGCTCTTATCATTGACCCATTCGCTTACTCTGGAAACAAGAAGGAGTCACCCCCCGTTGACCCTTCAGATTTGAGAAATTTTGGCTTACCCACCCGAACTTCCAGGACTTGGTCAAAAACTGGTGGACCAAAAATCAAAGCTCAGAACCTCCAAAATGTATGTATTACAACAAAATATCAATCATTTGAAGCAAAATTTGAAGCAATGGAAAAAACATACTTTTAGGAACATCTTCACAGCTAAAAATGCCTTAGATCAAAAAATGGAAAGACATCAGCAACAAATCATCACGGAGGGTCGTACGAAGGAGGGAATGAAAAAGGAGATAGAGATTTAATCCCAGATTGATGATCGTTGTCATCAAGAGGAGATACTTTGGAAACAGAAATATAGGATAAAATGGCTAAAAGAGGGTGAGTGCAACACTGCCTTCTTTCATCGCTCTACCGTTCAGTACAGAATGCACAATAGAATAAACGCCCTCAAGAGAACCAATGGTACAAGAGCCGAGACACACAAGGAGACTAAGAAAGAACTAGTCTCTTTCTACAAAGACCTCCTCTCTGAAGGCAACCCCAATCAAGAGGTAGCCACAAATCAAGTCATCAACCAAATCCCTCCTCTCATCACCCAGGAGAACAATAATACCCTGATGAGGCCGATCACCATCTGTTACAAACAAACTTGTTTGATAACTATAAAAATATCCAATTTAAGTAGGATAAAATAGAGAAATCCATACAGATAAAAATAATTGATAAAATATGAATGTGATATGATGATTGCAATGAGAGTCCCAAATATGTACCTAAGTGGGAGTGCCTTTCAATAAGAGTCATGTCCTTTCATTTTTACTAGTTATTACTTATTAATTATTGTTTAATGATATTTATATTTATATTTGTTACATTGCCTTAGCCTTTTGAATCGCTTTGTCCTCAAAGCATATTTATGGAAGGGATTGACGTCTTTTTCTTTGGTTTGTAACATCTTGTAGGACAAGTGTTTGATGCTTTATTTGCATGTTGGAGTTTGTTTCCTTTGATTCTTGAGCTCTCTATTCCTCGTCAATGTCACATTTTCGTTTGAAGTGACCATGTTTTATCTCGACAAATTTTTTGCTCGTGTCTCATTGATTTTCTTGTTGAAGCTTTGCTCAATTTTTATTTGAATTCTATCTAATTCTTCAAGTAACTTCGTAGTATCTATTTACATAAGTTGTGTGCCATTTAAATATTCGATTAAGGAAAAAGTTTTGTAACACTTTGTACAAACAACATTTTGATTGTTGAACGATTCTCAACAGTTATAATATTCTTCTGCACAAAAGGACATTTTGCAAAAAAACCAAAATTCTGTGTGAAATTCATATATTTTTTTAAATAATAACTTTATATTTTCTTCTTAAAAACCCTTGAATTCAAAATTCTTACCTTTACTCTTTTATCACTTCCACTTCTAACAATTCTTTATATATATATATATATATATAATTCTTTATAATAATTTTACCTTGATACTTCATTTTTACTTTGATATAATATCAATTACTTTAATTAAATAATACTCTTCTTACTTCCAAACCTCTTTTATACCTTCTGACTTGGACTTAAAAAACTTAATAACTCTTTATATATTTTATACACTTTTACAACTGAAAAAGACTCTGACTTTTCTTCCCTTATGTATTCCTTCTTAATATACCTTAACATACCTTTTTTATATATCTTTTATATCACAACTCCTTCCCATTGAAAAAAAAAAAAAACTTCCATTTCTCTTATATAATTTATAACCACTTTTTCTCGCATAAAATTTTTCATTATATTAGATATAATAGTGTGCACAACACTAAAAAGACATGTCCAGGTAATTACAAAGAGTTCAAAGTTGTTCAGTGATGACAGCAATCCAACACTTCCTCAGAAACAAAAAAACTGATAATAGTATACTTTCCATCTAAGACAGATCAAGGACTATATGGAGACATAAAGTATCTACCTTCTTAATCTATGACTTCATTAGCAGTACTACAAAAAAAATAGGAATAGAAATATGCTAAAAAAGGTGCAGAAAAAGCGAGGGACCTGCCGAGGGGTCCTAGATCCCTTTAACTCAACAACAGGAACCAAAATCGCCACCGAATCTCAATTAGACTTTGTAGCGTTTGATAGTGGAATGGCTCTCCAGATATATTGATCCGGCCAAATAATCAATGGGCTTTATGTAGTGATTGACAAGATATTTTCTTATGAAAGTTCCTCCTTCAGTTCAAACGTTCTCTTTTTGTATTTTCTTTTATTAGATGGGTCTGATAAAAATGTGTGTGCTGGAATAAAGCAGCTGGGTAAAAGGGGAAAACTCAACTACTAAAGAAGGTTGAGCTTGGGATCGCCCTTGTGCTCAAGCATGCAGACAAATATTTTCACACCAGTGAAAAGCCTAGTACTAATACATTAACTTGTTGATATTCCAGTTATTGACTGAGATACAATTATCGAAAGAAAACATACATGCAAATAAATGATGGCAAGAAAATTAGTTTCCTTAGCTCTAATCATTAATCACACATTAACACAATGATTTGTTTTCCATCATTAAGAACAAGAACTACCAAAAATATTGAATCGGCTAACTTATCGATAGAATCATAAACTCTTACTTGTTATAGCATCCATTCATGAGATAAAGTTGGAAGTAATTCCTCCTCAGATCCAATCACATGTGCATTTGATGCAAAATAGAAGTTTGTCTCTGGTCCTAAACAAGACTTATCAATTAAGGTAGTTTGGAAATAGTTAATTACAATTCCAAAAATGAGGTTCTTTTCCAAAACCATCGACCCTTTATAAAAGGTTGTTATCGGATTAATCAGTAAGTGCGTACACAAACAGATCTCCCTAATGTCCACAGGAAGCTAGAACAAAACAAAACAGAATACACACTTCGCCTTAAACTTCATCATTATATGAACTAGTTTAATGAGGTATAAGTGACATACCTTTTAAACGACGCTTGATCCTCACTAGTGTCGTCCTTGTAGCTCCTTCCTTGAGTTTGTATAATAGTAAGATTGTCTAAGAATCACAAACCAACAAAGAGGGAAAACAAAAATATATGTATTCTAATGAAGTCTATGTATATGATCAAGGAATTATACAATAGAAGACAAGATGATTTTATAGGAAAGAAATGTATTACTGTATTAAGTGAATAGAAAGTGGAGAATACAACCCATGCCTTGATGTTGCAAGGTCCCCTTTCAGTGGCTCTTTGCTTCAACACACACACCTTTTCTCCAATGCCTTGAATGAAGAAGATCCACAATCTGTCTTGAAGAACTAAAGAAAAGCTCTCAAGCATAATATGAAGTAGAACTCTCCATACAAAGCTTAGCCTATTCAACCTTAGCCTTTTCCATGAGAGATCCCTCATTATATAGTGTGAAAGAGATATGGATGAGGAGATTAGGATGATCCCACCAAATCAGAGAAGCGAGTAAGATCAAAATTGATCGGAGGCCACCTCATCTTCTAGAAGATTCCCTTCTAGAACATTCGTAAAATTTGACTTTTCCTATGCTTTAAGCATCTCCGCACCCTATGCACATGTATCACGTGACAACGTCACAATCAAATTTTAGATCAGAGTGCAATGATTAGGAATCATCGCACCCCATGCATATAGCAGGGTGTGACGACCTTCCTTGACATGGTTTTTGAAAGAGGAAAGAAAATCACTTTTCTCATGGAAAAATTCTTCTTTTAATTTTTTCAGGGAACATTAACACATGTTTTCAGGTGATCACTGAGGTGACCAAAATAATGTGTAACGTAATTCCCCCCAAAGTATGAATTTGGAACTCGTGACATCTAAAATACTTTGTAGAATGTGTGTGTTGAAAACAAGGAGCGCATCGATCTGGAACCTGCAAACAAACAGGCATCTACATAATATCATACCATTTATGAGGTAGGCATTCCCATGCTCAGACTACAAGTGACTCTAATCATAAGTGTCAAGTGATTTATGGCCACTAAACATACACTATGGATCCATGTCATCATGATTCGACATAGCCACCAGGAATACACTGTGGATCTATGCTCTAAAAGAATTCAAATTCGGACATAGCCACGAGACATACACAGTGGATCTATGTGTCAGTACTAATTCATGAATACTCCATCACAATCTGAATCAAAATAATAATATCCAAGATATTCATTTCCATCGTCTCTAAGTACGAATCTAGCCATGTGATTATGGGTGTCAAAGTCGAACATGGTAGAAACCACTTGATTACCGGTCATTAATGAAAAATGTTAACAAGTGCGAGGGAAATCACCATTGATGTCAATGACTCCCAAGGTACCCTATTACACTCCAACGAATGTGAATAAATGAGTTGAAGTTGAACACTCGATGGAATCTTTCAATCAGGGGTCAATGATGTGAACCCACTGTTGAAAGTGAAGAAACCTGCCATTGAAGCATGCAAGTTCTAAGGTACGAAATGGTTTCTAAGTCTTGTTCCCAGATAATTTGTTGAAGTCGACAGGAAAAGACTCATCACAGGAGGACCTTGATGTATCCCCCATCAATGACACAAAATATGTAATAGATTTGAAGTATATCATAGTATTGAGTGATTTGGAACTGACTCAGGGGAGGCCGACATGGTAGAAAATCTATAACTATAGATGGTCGGCTCGATAGAAGGCTTGTTTATGTTGGACTTCTCTTGAACATATGAACGACATGACAATTGTTTTGGCAGTATTGACTCAAGGAGGACCCAACATATGAACTTGTGGATGGTCAAACGAGAGACAAATGGATTTCCCAACCCAGATATAATGATGTAGGGGGGGTTTCATGTTCAAGAGCGACTATTACTGCCACCAACACAAATATAGAAACACATTTCTTTCCCCATTTTCCCCCACCATTTCTGGCGAGTACCTCTTTATTTTTACGCAAGCTTAAGGAGGATAAAATATGCTTGTATATGTAAGCTCGTCCTTCGGACGAGTCCCTCGGAGTATGTTTAACAAACCCTAAGAAGAAGTGGTTTGATCCCATATGGGTCTTTCAGTGTTTGTTTAATGATTCCAAGGAAACAAAACTCAGGGGTTTTTCAATTTTAGAGAGTCTGAAAAACATTTAAAGAGAACTCCATCAGGTCCTTTTTCGTAAATTAATCTGACAAGACCTAAAAAGTGATAACCTACTTCTCATCAGATGTTTTCTTCAAATACTTTTACGAGCATGAAAAGAACAAGGTCGCTCGACCATATTTTCATGTTTAGGGAGCTTGAAAAGAGCTTAAAGGATACTACATAGGTTTTGTTTTTCATGTTGCCAATACAAGTCCCAAAAAATGACAAAAGACTGCTCTATTACATTATCATGGTTTCACGAGCGTGAGAAAGAACAAAGACTCTGCTCGGAGTTTTTCCTGAAAAACCCTAAAAGGATCTGTACATGCTAAAAATACACAAAACAAACCAAAAAAAAAAGGGTGGACCATTGTTCCAACGCTTCGTCTCTAGACTTTTTAATCTGCAAAAATCAACACTTGCCAAGTTGTTAGGACTTTAGGGAATGAATAAAATATAAAAATATATAATTTTGCAAATAAAAAAGTGATAAAAGTCAATAAAATAGACCAAAAACACCATTTTACCAATTATTTGCAAATTTACCCAAATAGTGCTCCAAAGCCCTTTTTCACCCCGAATTTCAATTGTCAATTGTGGAGCATGTGGTGGATCATTTCATGAATCATCTTCGTCAAACAGGTAATCTCCTTCTTCTTCATCTTTTCATGGTTCCAAAATTGATTTTTATTGGTCAAATTTGTGTGTTGGGTAAATTTTTTAGGGCTACTTGGGAGTTGAGATCATCGCAAATGCCCTATATCGTGAACTGTGATGACGTCACACTGCACGAATGTGCAGCCATGCGACGACCACAACCAAAAGTTTAAAAAAAGATAAACCTAACTAGAAAAAAAAGCAAGGAAAGAATTTCAAGTTTCTAATCTTATCTTATTGTTCATTGGCAATCTTTCCTTGGTCAAGATGTTGGAGTGGCATGAGCGAGATCATGAAGAAAAAGATTACTTTGTCAGGAATGACCTGGGGACAGTTATGGATCTACGGCAGTGTGATTTACTAAAATTCTTCAGGATTCAGGGTATGAGATCCCAGTTGAGACTACTGGAGTACTTGGTTCACATGTGGGATGTGAACGAGTAGGAATTTCACGTGGGTGTATACACACTCACAATAGATATAGAAGATATCTATTTTTTGATAGGGTTATCTCGTCGTGGTTCATGGGTGTCACTTACAGGCAGCATGGGTGGAGGTGAGCCTATGGATTATTACGTCTGCCATCATTGTGTGCCAGGTACTGAGAAATACAGTGTCAAAGTAGCCATCAGGGATGTCTGATATCTTCTGTTGCGCGATAGAATGTGTGGAGCCCAGGGTCTTCAATCGGTGTGATGGGGTCCTAAAAAGCATGAAGAAACAACTTACCAAGTGTTGAAATGGTTGGTTAAAGCAATTTGGATATGGGTCCATTTTGGTGTCCTTCTTTCTAGAGAGGGTCCATGTTCTACATCTACAGGTGGAGTAAGGTATACCCGCTCCATAGGATCCATGAGTGAAGAGGTGGGTAGATCTCTTGGCTCGACATGGTGGTGTTCCCATCGTCAAATATGACGATGTCTTCTTCCAATGGCTGAGGAATCAGCTGCTCATGGTAGAAGATTATGCATATGTCGGGGTATATTTTCGTGGAGATCCATATCTAGCTCTTCCCGACAAGTCCCAGTGGGGTGACATAGGTAAGAAGGAAAAATTTGTTTATATAATGTTTTTGTTATTTTAATGTTATAAAAAAAAATTGTGTTATTTATCTTATGACTAATCAAGTTCTCTCATCAATGTAGATGTGGGGCCTTATCGTCCATTTGGATCATCTCCCATCCAGAGGCATGGAGAGAGAGGTGTTGTAGCAAGAGTGGCTGCTGCAGATCTCGAGGCTATAGAACAAAACCTAGAGGGACTGACTATGCATGTCCCTGATGCCACTGTGGATGAGCTCCCTAGGCACTACCAACGCCACACAGTGGGCATATCTGCATCTATCAATCGACTGCTCCGTAGGGTAGTAAGGGCAGTCACTTTTTACAACGAGCAACATCCTTGATGTTTTTTGTACATGAAGCTTATGAGCTTCACATTTTTGATATTTTGGTTTTCGAACAAAACATTTTTTTGTAAACTTTTATCATTATAAATATAAAGTTCATACCATCTTACTTGTTTTTGTAAAAGGTGTGATTGGATTTATAAATGTCTCAAATGTCTTTATAAAACATAATTATCCAATGCATCTGTTAATGTATTTAGACATCTAGGAATGTGTTGATATTCAATGTAATCAAAATGTCGTTCCAAGAGGTGAATTCATAAATATACCCGTAACAAAGTAGGACTTTGGATGGAATAAACGTTACTCAATTGTAGTAATACTAACTGTGAATCAAATCATACAATAATATGACGGATTCCAAGTGAAACGGTGTCAGTTAATAACTCGATAATTGCACTATATTCTGCGATATTATTAGTTGCACGAGCAAGGAAAACACCATGTAGACTGATCAATTCATCCATAAGTGCATAGATTGCCCAAGAAGCGGATGCTAAGTTTTGAGTACTGCAACTAGTTCCATCAACGAATCCGACATAGGGTAGCAAAGACATCGACATCTGGAAACCAAGCACAATGTCAGGTAAGCAACTGAAAGGTGGAACCAAAAAACGAAAAATCATACAAGAGTATGATACACTAAAAATACACAGCACTCATGCAAAAAATGTTTTTAAGCATAGTACTTCTTCAAGTAAATCCCATTTTTGGGTTCACTCAAAGGAATTTCATCATAATCTACCAACTCATAAGCCCATTTCTCCAATACTCATTTCACAATATAAGGACCCCTCCAAATGGGCTCAAATTTACTGGCCCCTAGTAAGTCATGATCTTGTTCATAAAGGAGAACTAGATCACCTTCAGAAAATACATGTGGTTTAACATGCTTGTCATATTGGGATTTGACACACTTTTTCTGAGTTTCAATGACTAAGGAAGCATCACGACGGATTTCATCTAATTGCATCAAATACAAAAGATGTTCCTCTTCAGCTGAGGTGTTCAGGAGAAGTTCGACAGCTAGTTTCAAAGATGGGATTTCACATTCAATCGAAAAAATTGCTTCAATACAATATACTAACTGGAAAGGTGTGAATCCCATGGAAAACTTAATAGATGTCCAATAGGCCCATAATGTTGAGAACAACATCGTGTGTCAATTTGCCTTGTGAATTCATACCATCCATCAAAGCATGGTAGTGAGAACTTTGTTAATTTCTTCAACCTGGCCATTGGCCTGTGGATAATAGGGGGTTGAATTCTCCTATTGAAGACCCAACTTCTCAGTAAGTTCAGAAATCATGAAATTGAGAAAATGACTACTGTGATTAGTAATGATGGCTTGAGGGACACCAAATCTAGTAATGATATGATTGAATTTGAATAACATTGCAATTTTCCCGGTATTATCAAATGAAGGCATCACCTCGGCCCATTTAGTGAAATAATCCACAGATACAAAAATGTATCCATGCCCCCCAGTCAAGTGAGGGTTACATGTCATGAAATCAATACCCCATTTAGCGAATGAACCAACGGAAACTACAGGTTGAAGAGGAGTAGGGTGATATCAGATCTTATTGTTGTAGGTTTGACAAGCGTGGCATTTATGGATGGCAGTAATGCAATCCTTAAACAATGAAGGCCAGAAATAACCAACTCGTAAGATCTTTAGGACAGTGGCATACCCAGACATATGACCACCACATGCTCCAGAGTGACAGCCATTCAAAGCTTTCTTATCTTCATCGTAGGTGAGACATCGTCGAAAAATGGAATCAATACCACGGCGGTAAAGGGTATCACCAAGCATAATGTATTGATGGGCTTGATAACGGATACGAAGACAATTGGTACTAGAAATATCAGGCCGAAAATTTTGAGATTGGAGATAAATGATAATATCTATGTACCATAGATCATCAGAACTGATCAGAAAGAGAGATTCGTCGGGTAAAGAATCTTTTGCCACAGTTTATGTTTCAGTAGAGGGAAGGTCACATATCAATTCGGAAAAAACCAAAGACTTCTTTGACTTGGCACATTCAAACTCCAAATCAAACTCTTGGAGAATAACTATCCATTTAGAGTATTTTCCCCCCAGCAATTGTCAAGTAAGGATGTGTTGCATGGGGTTGCAATCGAAAATGGTTATGGTTCTGTGTAATAAGATGTAGTGATAAAAAAAATTCAACAGTTTCCAAGGCCAATTTCTCCACATGTAAATATTTGGTTTCGGTAGTCATGAGACTCCGACTCAAATAGTATATAACATGTTCATCGTGTGAATCATCCTCTTGGACTAAAACCATAGCAATAGTAGAGCTCGAAGCAGCTAAGTACAGAAAATAATCTTGACTATAATCAGGTGGAAACAGAAGTGGTGTATGGGTTAAGGCGAGTTTTAAAGATTCAAAGGCTTTGTTGGCAGTGTCGTCCCATACAAAATCGTAACCTTTCTTGAGAAGCCGAGTAAATCCTTTCGTTAATTTAGCATAGTTGGGAATGAATCGACGTAAAAAGTTTGCCTTCCCTTTCAAACTTTGGAGTTAGCATGGCGTGGAAGGAGGAGGTAAATTAAGAATAGCCTCGACCTTCAAGGGGTCTACCCTAATCCCATGTATAGACACGATAAAACCAATAAGTCCTCCAGACTCCACACAAAAAACACATTTCTGTGGATTCAACCATATGTGGTAATAATGACAGCGTAGGAAAATGGCCCGTAGATGTGTTGGGTGATCTTGACGATGCATAGAATGTGTTGGTAGATCATCTAGATAGGGTTGTACAATGTGCTTAATGTTGTGAAAAGAGTAAGACATAGCGCGTTGAAAAGTCGCACCAACATTTTTTAGACCAAAAGGTAACATCCATTATGCGAAGGTTCCCCAAGGACAAATAAAAGTTGTCTTATGTCGATCCGTAGGCAAAATATTGATTTGATTATAGCCAAAGTAATCATCCATCAAGGAGAATATTTCAATACCGGCACAGTCGTCAACAATCTGGTCAACGAAAGGGGTTGGGTAATTGTCTTTGGGACAAGTTTTGTTCATATCCCTATAATCTACACAAACATGGATCATGCCTTGTTTCTTGCTAACTGGAACAATATTGGACACCCAATCAGTCAAAGCCACGAGATAGACAAAGCTAGCTTTAAGAATTTTTTTAACTTCAAGCTTAATAGCAGCAACTTTGAATGGATGTATTGGGCGAAGTCTCTGCCGAACGGGTTTAGCGTTCGGGTATGTCTTAATATCATGCACAACAATATCAGGATCGATACCAGGCATTTCTTAATAACTCTAGGCAAAAATGTCATGGAATTCTTGGAAAAGGGATTTATAAGTACGGACCTTGTGTTCGCAAGAGTTGACTCTAGGCTGTAATAGAGCCAAGCCTTAGCACATTTTTAAAAAAGAAAAAGTTATTTATTGTTCAGAACTTGACTTGGGTTGCAGCAAGCTAAACCCTAAAAATTGATTTTGAGTATACTTCTGAGCTAATACACTCAGAGATAGTTCTCTCAACAGCCAAGGGCTCTTTACTCAAGAATATTCAATAATTACAGTAAGAAGGCCAGATTTCTTATTAGAAAAGATTTTTAATCAGGTTGGGGGTTGATCCAGGAAAACAGTCCATTGGGCATGGAGTCAAGTGAAAACCACAGAAAGGAGATCATAGCGGTGATCGCATTACTTGCAGAAAATGAGGCAAAGTAAGTCTA
>JASDQU010306836.1:107403-123671 GCA_032191745.1 Picea mariana | reverse complement strand
ATATTTCTTTATAATAATTTTACCTTGATACTTAATTTTTACTTTGATATAATATCAATTACTTTTATCAAATAATACTCTTCTTACTTCCAAACCTCTTTTATACCTTATGACTTGGACTTTAAAAACTTAATAACTCTTTATATATTTTATACACTTTTACAACTGAAAAAGACTCTGATTTTTCTTCCCTTATGTATTCCTTCTTAATATACCTTAACATACCTTTTTTATATATCTTTTATATCACAACTCCTGCCCATTGAAAAAAAAAAAACTTCCATTTCTCTTATATAATTTATAACCACTTTTTCTCGCAGAAAATTTTTCATTATATTAGATATAATAGTGTGCACAACACTGAAAAGACATGTCCAGGTAATTACAAAGAGTTCAAAGTTGTTCAGTGATGACAACAATCCAACACTTCCTCAGAAACAAAAAAACTGATAATAGTGTACTTCCCATGTAAGACAGATCAAGGACTGTATGGAGACATAAAGTATCTACCTTCTTAATCTATGACTTCATTAGCAGTACTACAAAAAAAATAGGAATAGAAATATGCTAAAAAAGGTGCAGAAAAAGCGAGGGACCTGTCGAGGGGTCCTAGATCCCTTTAACTCAACAACAGGAACCAAAACCGCCACCAAGTCTCAATTAGACTTTGTAGTGTTTGATAGTGGAATGGTTCTCTAGATATATTTATCCGGCCAAATAATAAATGGGCTTTATGTAGTGATTGAAAAGATATCTTCTTATGAAAGTTCCTCCTTCAGTTCAAACGTTCTCTTTTTGTATAGATGGGTCTAATAAAAATGTGTGCTGGTATAAAGCAGCTGGGTAAAAGGGGAAAACTCAACTACTGAAGAAGGTTGAGCTTGGGATCACCCTTGTGCTCAAGCATGCAGACAAATATTTTCACACCAGTGAAAATCCTAGTACTAATACATTAACTTGTTGATATTCCAGTTATTGACTGAGATACAATTATCGAAAGAAAACATACATGCAAATAAATGATGGCAAGAAAATTAGTTTCCTTAGCTCTAATCATTAATCACACATTAACACAACGATTTGTTTTCCATCATTAAGAACAAGAACTACAAAAAATATTGAATCAGCTAACTTATCGATAGAATCAAAAACTCTTACATGTTACAGCATCCATTCATTAGATAAAGTTGGAAGTAATTCCTCCTCAGATCCAATCACACATGCATTTGATGCAAAACAGAAGTTTGTCTCTGGTCCTAAACAGGACTTATCAATTAAGGTAGTTCGGAAATAGTTAATTACAATTCCAAAAATAAGGTTCTTTTCCAAAACCATCGACCCTTTATAAAAGGTTTTTATCGGATTAATCAGTAAGTGCGTACACAAACAGATCTCCTTAACGTCCACAGGAAGCTAGAACAAAACAAAACAGAATACACACTTCGCCTTAAACTTCATCATTATATGAACTAGTTTAATGAGGTATAAGTGACATACCTTTTAAACGATGCTTGATCCTCACTAGTGTCGTCCTTGTAGCTCCTTCCTTGAGTTTGCATAATAGTAAGACTGTCTAAGAATCACAAACCAACAAAGAGGGAAAACAAAGATATATGTATTCTAATGAAGTCTATGTATATGATCAAGGAATTATACAATAGAAGACAAGATGATTTTATAGGGAAGAAATGTATTACTGTATTAAGTGAATAGAAAGTGGAGAATACAACCCATGCCTTGATGTTGCAAGGTCCCCTTTCAGTGGCTCTTTGCTTCAACACACACACCTTTTCTCCAATGCCTTGAATGAAGAAGATCCACAATCTGTCTTGAAGAACTAAAGCAAAGCTCTCAAGCATAATCTGAAGTAGAACTCTCCATACAAAGCTTAGCCTATTCAACCTTAGCCTTTTCCATGAGAGATCCCTCATTATATAGTGTGAAAGAGAGATGGATGAGGAGATTAGGATGATCCCACCAAATCAGAGAAGTGAGTAAGATCAAAATTGATCGGAGGCCACCTCATCTTCTAGAAGATTCCCTTCTAGAACATTCGTGAAATTTGACTTTTCTTATGCTTTAAGCATCTCTGCACCCTATGCACATGCAGCACGCGACAACGTTGTAGTCAAATTTTAGATCAGAGTGCAATGATCAGGAATCGTTGCACCCCATGCATATAGCAGGGTGCGACGACCTTCCTTAACATGGTTTTTGAAAGAGGAAAGCAAATCACTTTTCTCATGGAGAAAGTCTTCTTTTAATATTTTCAGGGAACATTAACACATGTTTTCAGGTGATCACTGAGGTGACCAAAATAATGTGTAACGTAATTCCCCCCAAAGTATGAACCTGGAACTCGTGACAGCTAAAATACTTTGTAGAATGTGTGTGTCGAAAACAAGGAGCGCATCGATCAGGAACTTGCAAAAAAACAGGCATCTGCATAATATCATACCATTTCTGAGGTAGGCATTCCCATGCTCAGACTACAAGTGACTCTAATCATAAGTTTCAAGTGATTTATGGCCACTAAACATACACTATGGATCCATGTCATCATGATTCGACATAGCCACCAGGAATACACTATGGATCTATGCTCTAAAAGAATTCAAATTCGGACATAGCCATGAGACATACACAGTGGATCTATGTGTCAGTACTAATTCATGAATACTGCATCGCAACCTGAATCAAAATAATAATATCCAAGGTCTTCATTTCCATCGTCTCTAAGTACGAATCTAGCCATGTGATTATGGGTGTCGAAGTCGAACATGGTAGAAACCACTTGATTACTGGTCATTAATGAAAAATATTAACAAGTGCGAGGGAAATCACCATTGATGTCAATGACTCCCAAGGTACCCTATTACACTCCAACGAATGTGAATAAATGAGTTGAAGTTGAACACTCGATGGAATCTTTCAATCAGGGGTCAATGATGTGAACCCACTATTGAAAGAGAAGAAACCTGCCATTGAAGCATGCAAGATCTAAGGTACTAAATGATTTCTAAGTCTTGTTCCCAGATAATTTGTTGAATTCGACAGGAGAAGACTCATCACAGGAGGACCTTGATGTATCCCCCATCAATGACACAAAATATGTAATAGATTTGAAGTAGATCATAGTATTGAGTGATTTGGAACTGACTCAGGGGAGGCCGACATGGTAGAAAATTTATAACTGTAGATGGTCGGCTCAATAGAAGGCTTGTTTAGGTTGGACTTCTCTTGAACATATGAACGACATGACAATTGTTTGGGCAGCATTGACTCAAGGAGGACCCAACATATGAGCTTGTGGATGGTCAAACGAGAGACAAATGGATTTCCCAACCCGGATATGATGATGTAAGGGGGGTTTCATGTTCAATAGTGACTATTACTACCACCAACACAAATATAGAGACACATTTCTTTCCCCATTTTCCCCCACCATTTCTGGCGAATACCTCTTTATTTTTACGTAAACTTAAGGAGGATAAAATATGCTTGTAGATGTAAGCTCATCCTTCGGACGAGTCCCTCGGAGTATGTTTAACAAACCCTAAGAAGGAGTGGTTTGATCCCATATGGGTCTTTCAGTGTTTGTTTAATGAGTCCAAGGAAACAAAATTCAGGGGTTTTTCAATTTTAGAGAGTCTGAAAAACATTTAAAGAGAACTCCATCAGGTCCTTTTTCATAAATTAATCTAACGAGACCGAAAAAGTGATAACCTACTTCTCATCAGATGTTTTCTTCAAATACTTTTACGAGCGTGAAAAGAACAAGGTCGCTCGACCATATTTTCATGTTTAGGGAGCTTGAAAAGAGCTTAAAGGATACTACATAGGTTTTGTTTTTCATGTTGCCAATACAAGTCCCAAAAAATGACAAAAGACTACTCTATTACATTATCATGGTTTCACGAGCGTGAGAAAGAACTAAGACTCTACTCGGAGTTTTTCCTAAAAAACCCTAAAAGGATCTGTACATGCGAAAAATATACAAAACAAACCAAAAAAAAAGGGTGGACCATTGTTCCAATGTTTCATCTCTAGACTTTTTAATCTGCAAAAATCAACACTTGCCAAGTTGTTAGGACTTTAGGGCATGAATAAAATATAAAAATATATAATTTTGCAAATAAAAAAGTGATAAAAGTCAATAAAATAGACCAAAAACACCATTTTACCAATTATTTGCAAATTTACCCAAATAGTGCTCCAAAGCCCTTTTTCACCCCGAATTTCAATTGTCGATTGTGGAGAGTGTGGTGGATCATTTCATGAATCATCTTCATCAAACAGGTAATCTCCTTCTTCTTCATCTTTTCATGGTTCCAAAATTGATTTTTATTGGTCAAATTTGTGTGTTGGGTAAATTTTTTAGGGCTACCTGGGAGTTGAGATCATCGCAGGTGCCCTATATCGTGAACTGTGATGATGTCGCACTGCGCAAATGCACAGCCATGCGACGACCACAACCAAAAGTTTAAAAAAGATAAACCTAACTAGAAAAAAAACCCAGGAAAGAATTTCAAGTTTCTAATCTTATCTTATTGTTCATTGGCAGTCTTTCCTTGGTCAATATGTTGGAGTGGCATGAGCGAGATCATGAAGAAGAAGATTACTTCGTCAGGAATGACCTGGGGACAGTTATGGATCTACGGCAGTGTGAGTTACTAAAATTCTTTGGGATTCGGGGTATGAGAGCCCAGTTGAGACTACTGGAGTACTTGGTTCACATGTGGGATGTGAATGAGTAGGAATTTCGCGTGGGTGTCCACACACTCACAATAGATATAGAAAATATCTATTGTCTGACAGGGTTATCTCGTTCTGGTTCATGGGTGTCACTTACAGGCATCATGGGTGGAGGTGAGCCTATGGATTATTACATCTGCCATCATTGTGTGCCAGGTACTGAGAAATACAGTGTCAAAGTAGCCATCATGGATGTCTGATATCTTCCGTTGCAAACTATCCTTTACACTATTACTCGCATGGTAGGGAGTGCAGCACCCCATATGGATTTGCAGATCCATTTTCAGTGCGCGATAGAATGTGTGGAGCCCAGGGTCTTCAACCGGTGTGATGGGGTCCTAAAAAGCATGAAGAAACAACTTACCAAGTGTTGAAATGGTTGGTTAAAGAAATTTGGATATGGGTCCATTTTGGTGTCCTTCTTTCTAGAGAGGGTCCATGTTCTACATCTACAAGTGGAGTAGGGTATACCCGCTCCATACGATCCACGAGTGAAGAGGTGGGTATATCTATTGGCTTGACATGGTAGTGTTTCCATCGTCAAATATGACGATGTATTCTTCCAATGGCTAAGGAATCAGCTGCTCATGGTAGAAGATTATGCATATGTCGGGGTATATTTTTGTGGAGATCCATATCTAGCTCTTCTCGACGGGTCCCAGTGGGGTGACATAGGTAAGAAGGAAAATTTTGTTTATATAATGTTTTTATTATTTTAATGATATAAAAAAAAATTGTGTTATTTATCCGATGATTAATCGAGTTTTCTCATCAATGTAGATGTGGGGCCTTATCGTCCGTCTGGATCATCTCCCATCCAGAGGCATGGAGAGAGAGGTGTTGTAGCAAGAGTGGTTGTTGTAGACCTCGAGGCTATAGAACAAAACCTAGAGGGACTGACTATGCATGTCCTTGATGCCACTGTGGATGAGCTCCCTAGGCACTACCAATGCCACACAGTGGGCATATCTGCATCTATCGGTCGACTACTCCGTAGGGTAGTACGGGCAGTCACTTGTTACAACAAGAAGCATCCTTGATGTTTTTTGTACATGAAGCTTATGAGCTTCACATTTTTGATATTTTGGTCTTCGAACAAAACATTTTTTTGTAAACTTTTATCATTATAAATATAAAGTTCATACCAACTTGCTTGCTTTTGTAAAAGGTGTGATTGGATTTATAAATGTCTCAAATGTCTTTCTAACACATAATTATCCAATGCATCTGTTAATGTATTTAGACATCTAGGAATGTGTTAATATTCAATGTAATCAAAATGTCGTTCCAAGAGGCGAATTAATAAATATACCCGTAACAAAGTAGGACTTCGGATGGAATAAACATTTCTCAATTGTAGTAATACTAACTGTGAATCAAATCGTACAATAATATGACGGATTCCAAGTGAAACGGCGTCAGCTAATAACTCGATAATTGCACGGTATTCTGTGATATTATTAGTTGCACGACCAAGGAAAACACCATGTAGACTAATCAATTCATCCATAGGTGCATAGATTGCCCAAGTAGCAGATTCTAAGTTTTGAGTACTGCAACTAGTGCCATCAACGAATCCGACATAGGGTAGCGAAGACATCGACATCCGGAAACCAAGCACAATGTCAGGTAAGCAACTGAAAGGTGGAACCAAAAAACGAAAAATCATACAAGAGTATGATACACTAAAAATACACAGCACTCATGCAAAAAATGTTTTTAAGCATAGTACTTCTTCAAGTAAATCCCATTTTTGGGTTCACTCAAAGGAATTTCATCATAATCTACCAACTCATAAGCCCATTTCTCCAATACTCATTTCACAATATAAGGACCCCTCCAAATGGGCTCAAATTTACTAGCCCCTAGTAAGTCATGATCTTGTTCATAAAGGAGAACTAGATCACCTTCAAAAAATACATGTGGTTTGACATGCTTGTCATATTGGGATTTGACACGCTTTTTCTGAGTTTCAATGACTAAGGCAGCATCACGATGGATTTCATCTAATTGCATCAAATACAAAAGATGTTCCTCTTTAGCTGAGGTAATCGGGAAAAGTCCGACAGCTAGTTTCAAAGATGGGATTTCACATTCAATCGAAAAAATTGCTTCAATACAATATACTAACTGGAAAGGTGTGAATCCCATGGCAGACTTAACGTATGTCCGATAGGCCCATAATGCTGAGAAGAACATCATGTGTTAATTTTCCTTGTGAATTCATACCATCCATCAAAGCATGGTAGTGAGAACTTTGTTAATTTCTTCAACCTGGCCATTGGCCTGTGGATAATAGGGGGTTGAATTCTCCTATTGAAGACCCAACTTCTCAGTAAGTTCAGACATCATGAAATTGATAAAATGACTACTGTGATCAGTAATGATGGCTTGAGGGACACCAAATCTAGTAACAATATGATTGAATATGAATAACATTGCAGTTTTCCCGGTATTATCAAATGAAGGCATCACCTCGGCCCATTTAGTGAAATAATCCACAGATACAAAAATGTATCCATGCCCCCCAGTCAAGTGAGGGTTACATGTCATGAAATCAATACCCCATTTAGCGAATGGACCAACGGAAACTAAAGGTTGAAGAGGATTAGGGTGAGATAAGATCTTATTGTTGTAGGTTTGACAAGTGTGGCATTTATGGATGGCAGTAATGCAATCCTTAAACAATGAAGGCCAGAAATAACCAACTCGTAAGATCTTTAGGGCAGTGGCATACCAAGACATATGACCACCACATGCTCCAGAGTGACAGTCATTCAAATCTTTCTTAGCTTCATCATAGGTGAGACATCGTCGAAAAATGGAATCAATACCACGGCGGTAAAGGGTATCACCAAGGATAATGTATTGATGGGCTTGATAACGGATACGACGACAATTGGTACTAGAAATATCAGGTCGAAAAGTTTGAGACTGGAGATAAATGATAATATCTATGTACCATAGATCATCATAACTGATCAGAAAGAGAGATTCGTCAGGTAAAGAAGCTTCTACCACAGTTTATGTTTCAGTAGAGGGAAGGTCACATATCAATTCGGCAAAAACCAAAGACTTCTTTGACTTGGCACATTAAAACTCCAAATCAAACTCTTGGAGAATAACTATCCATTTAGAGTACTTGCCCCCCAACAATTGTCAAGTAAGGATGTGTTGCATGGGGTTGCAATCGAAAACGACTATGGTTCTGTGTAATAAGATGTAGTGATAAAAAAATTGAACAGTTTCCAAGGCCAACTTCTCCACATGTAAATATTTGGTTTCGGTGCTCGTGAGACTCCGACTCAAATAGTATATAACATGTTCATCGTGTGAATCATCCTCTTGGACTAAAACCATAGCAATAGTAGAGCTCGAAGCAGCTAAGTACAGGAAATAATCTCGACTATAATCAGGTGGAAACAGAAGTGGTGTATGGGTTAAGGTGAGTTTTAAAGATTCAAAGGCTTTGTTGGTAGTGTCGTCCCATACAAAATCATAACCTTTCTTGAGAAGGCGAGTAAATCCTTTCGTTAATTTAGCGTAGTTGGGAATGAATCGACGTAAAAAGTTTGCCTTCCCTTTCAAACTTTGGAGTTAGCATAGCATGGAAGGAGGAGGTAAATTAAGAATAGCCTTGAACTTCAAGGGGTCTACCCTAATCCCATGTATAGACACGATAAAACCAATAAGTCCTCCAGACTCCACACAAAAAACACATTTCTGTGGATTCAAACATATGCAGTAATAATGACAGCGTAGGAAAATGGCCCGTAGATATGTTGGGTGATCTTGACGACGCATAGAATGTGTTGGTAGATCGTCTAGATAGGGTTGTACAATGTGCTTAATGTTGTGAAAAGCATAAGACATAGCACGTTGAAAAGTTGCACCAACATTTTTTAGACCAAAAGGTAACATCCATTATGTGAAGGTTCCCCAAGGACAAACAAAAGTTGTCTTATGTCGATCCGTAGGAAAAATATTGTTTTGATTATAGCCAGAGTAATCGTCCATCAAGGAGAATATTTCAATACCGTCACAGTCATCAACAATCTGGTCAATGAAAGGGGTTGGGTAATTGTCTTTGGGACAAGTTTTGTTCATATCCCTATAATATACACAAACACGGATCATGGCTTGTTTCTTGCTAACTGGAACAATATTGGACACCCAATCAGTCAAAGCCATGAGATAGACAAATCCAGCTTTAAGAAGTTTTTCAAATTCAAGCTTAATAGCAGCAGCTTTGCATGGATGTATTGGGCAAAGTCTCTGTCGAACGGGTTTAGCATTCAGGTAAGTCTTAATCTCATGCACAACAATATCAGGATCGATACCAAGCATTTCTTCATAACTCTAGGCAAAAATGTCATGGAATTCTTGGAAAGGGGCTTTATAAGTACGGACCTCATCAGCAGAACATGAGGCACCAATATGAGCATTTTCTACGACTCCGGGTTTAATAGATATGTCAAGAGGAACGGTAGGTGAAATATTACTCAAGTTTCCTTCATACAAAACATCATGTGTTGACTCAGAAACAGAGGAAATAACAACAACGGTGAGCGGATTGGAAATCCGTCGATAACTCTCTATGGTCTCAGGTTCCAGAAAGAGAATAGAACGATGATGCCCATTGTCCCAGGTGGTATCTTCCATAGACATGACTATCATGATCATCTCATCCATAGGAAAGATCGGGCGGAACATATCTGGAGATGTATCATAGAGAGAAGGAGAAAAAGGCTTTGTCGATTGAATAGCTTGATAAGCAGATTCCACCGGACTTAAAGGCATTCGATCTCCGTAACGAAGATAGTCACTAAGACTAAGTACTATCCATGGGTCATAAGACTCAGGAATTTCATGAACAGAGGTGGATATCATGTTAATCGAGGCAACAAAAGGAGGAATATCGGGTGGTGGAATAGGAAATGTACCCATCAAGGTTGAATCTTTTAAGAGACCCATGCCAACATTCTCATAACCGGGAAGTGTTTTCGAAATAAAAGGTACGTTGCTAGTACGTGAATCAGAATTAAAGAAGTCCAGTTGATCGACATTAATACTTTTCCTTGGTGTGGGAAACGTAACACATGGAAAAGAGTAGAAACAATTGCATGCATGGAATCAATCCAGCTACGGCCAAGTAGAAGGTTGTAATCCAGAGGTGCATCAAAGACCTCAACCTCAACATTAACTGCCTTACCTTCTAACATAATAGACAACGAAGGAAAAACACCATAATGTTTAAAACATGCACCATTAAAATCTTTAAGAGTATTGTGCAACTCAGTAAGGGCAGGAGAGCCAATATCTTTCCAACAAGTAACGGGCATAACGCAAGTCGAGGCTCCTTCATCAATAACGGTTCGACAAATATTCTTATTTTCCACAACAATTTGGATATGAAATGTTAATTGAGGAGGAAGCCTTGGAATATGATCTTCCAAGCCAAATATTATCAAATTAATATCGTTAGGATCAATTCCACCAATATCCTTTAACAATTCCTTTCGTTGAGTAGGACAACTTTGAAGGACCTCGATAGCTGACATCGCAGAGGGTTCTTGCGCAAGGTCTTCTATAATACTGTAGTTTTGGGTAGCACGTGCATGAGGATTTAATGAGGATTTTCAAATAATGCCCTTGGGAAGAGGACGAAGAACTGTATCTAGGACTCGTCGTTTGAGATGAAGAGGACCATTTGGATGTGAAGTTGGTGGAGGAGGTTGAACCAACGGAGGTGGTAAATCATCAAATTTATCTTTTGAAGGTGAATAATATTTGGCTCGAGTTGCGACTGCAACTTCGTTCTTCCTGGAGTCACCAGTACACATAAGTACATAATATGTGGTAGAGGGAGAAGGTTGATCATGAATGACCAATTGGGCCTGCTTGTAACACCATGTTTCCCCCAATTTGTAATTAATCATAAAGTAGGAATTACTATGCTAATGCATGAGGAAAATGTAAATGTATTATTGTTTGAGTTGCCAATAACTGACTGTGGGGGTGAAGCCTTGAAAGTACTGGCCATGATATCACTAGAGGAAGAATGTGAAAACTATACAAGAGGGTTCATATGTCAAATAACCCCAAAATCTCCCTTGATAAGGATGGCAAGCCTCCTTCGAATCCCAAGGAAAGAAAATCATTCAATGAAGAAAGGACCGGTGATTGAATCACCAACCACCCCCCTGAATGGAAACATGGGATGTCAGTCTGAAGTACCACAGGGACTTGTAGACCTGAGCTTCCTTCTGACAGAAGGAACCGAATAGGTCGGCAAAATCCTTCCCAAGTAAGAGGGACAAAAACACGGGAAAGAGAGACACCAGATGAGAGAGGAAGCTCACAAGGGAGATGCGTGTAGCTCTCCAGCCAATCACAAAAGGAAGGTCGTGAGCTTGATGCTGAATAGCATCTGAGAAACCTCTCTGAGGCCACAACCGAGTGAGAAAGCTCCAAGTTGTAGAAAACAGGACCTGAATAAAAGCTGAAACAGAGAGAGAGAACCCTCGAGAACTGTGAGAATTTCCTGGTGATATCATGGCTTGGCACGGGGGTGGCCAGAGTGCTAAGAATGAATGCCTCTAAGCCTATGGTTGGGTGGAAGGACGAACACCCACAGTCATTTGGTTGGCGGAAATCATAATAGATAAGCATTTTCTTACGCTGTGTAATTTAGTTGTAATTGGGCATGAATTTGGTTATACTGTGTATGTTTCAGGAATTGTGCTTGATTTCTAAATGGATATATTGTGTCTCTTTCCTTACTGTTTGGCTGTCAAATTAGGCTAGTAAGAGATTATACAAATAGGACATGATTGGTACTCGTAAGTGCTTGTGTCCTGTGGTGGCTTGAGTTAGAGCCATGAACTGTGAGTTCGTCAACCTTAGGCATAGTCTCATGTACACATGCCAACCTTCCTAGTCGTCTAGAGTCCCTTGGAGGATGATTTCTGTTAAGTTCAGGAGAGGTAGTGTAGTTATGCATAGGTTCCCTGCGAGGCAAGTGGAGACCAAGACTCACTCAAGTCCTAGACTTGACGAATGAGTGCAAGGGGTGCGCGGAAGACTCTTCTAAGACTCAAGCCCAAGAGAAGGATCGCAAAGCTCTTAATTCCTTCATAGGTGAGAAATCTCAGGAGGGATAGCACTTTTCGTAAGTGTTGATGAGACCCAATATCCGGCTTGCAGTAGAAGATCGAAGGCTGAGACCTTTAAGACTTTGAAATCTTCCAAGGAAAAGGAAGAAAGCATGAGCTCAGGGAGGAGCTACAGCTACCGTCAGATCTCGTGTGGATATCTGATAGCCATCGGATCCAGGAGAAGTTGCACAAGGTTTAAGCCTCGCATACGCAAAGGTGAGGACTCGTCAAAGTTTCGAAAAGATCAGGACTGTCCATTTCAGAGGACATGTGGCAGATATCCAAACCCATCGAGGTTTCAGATACCGAAAGGTTGAAGGACTAAAATCATGGAGTCGCAGCATCGTGATCTCTTGGTTCACGAAATCCTGATATAGGAGTGGAGCCATCGGATTTCAGTATTTCATCTATTCGGAGTTCGGGACGTAGAGAAGGTTGTGGTCTTGGTGCCGAGAGTTTCAAACTCCCGATATGCAAAGCAACGAAAATATCATGACCGTCCATTTCAGAGGACACGTGGCAGAGATACGAACCCATCGGGGTTTCAGATACCGAGAAGTTGAAGGACCAAGAGTCTGGTCATGGTGGATTCATGAAATCACAAACCCTGAAGTCTCAAAAGATGCATGCGGTGGAGGTTTCGGGGAAATCCCCGAAAGGAGATTTCGGTAATTCAGTTACCAAGAAAACAAGAGGTAATATTTCTGAACTCTTGACCCATAAAAACCTGAAAGAATCTGAGTCGTTGGATCAGGAGAGGATTTGAGTCGTTGATCTCGCTCAGGAGAAGGAGAACCGGAATTTCAGGAGCCGGTACTTCGGTATTTCGGATACCGGGAGTACGAGAGGACAAGGATTTGGAGCAATAGGATTCGTGAAGTCCCGAAATGTGAAATCCCGAAAGCGTTTGGAGGAGTAGTGTCGGGGCATGGAACAGGGACAGGTTTCACCATACTAGAGTTCGGGATTTCAGAATTTCCGAGGACAAGGAACCGGGGCGCTTTGCATTGAAAATCCCGAAGTCGCGAAACGCGACGTATTGTTGGAGTGGGGCTGCGGTCTCAAGGTTTCAGAACTTCGACATTTCGGGGTTTGCAAACGCCTAGTTTGGTTGGCCTATGGCCATAACCAATGATCACATAGAGGTGGACAAGGGAGGAACTAGCCTGCGCTAGGCCCCCGTAGCCATTTCGGGGATTCTATCTCGTGAAGAAGGGCAAAAATTTTAGTTATTGTAGTGGGTATGTGACAAATTGGTATCAGAGCATGGTTACAACACTTGGCCTGCTTGGGCTCATGTACGAGCCGCGTAAGGAGATGTTGTTATCTGCATTTCCCCTTTAAGGAGAAGGACTGCAGAATGGAGCTATAATTTGGGAATTTCTTTAACCCCTCTGTTAAAACGATAACTACTCCCATAGGAGTAAGGATGCACTGATCGATATTATTGATAAGACCTAAGTGTGACTAACAGAGGTGGAATGAATTGTGCTATGAAGCTGCACGAGTAAGACAAGGGACATGAACTGAGTTGTTTTGTTACAAAGTGTGACGATGGATACCTACTAAAGCAGGTAGAGTCTCATGCAATTGAGATGGCTGGTTAGGTAATAATTAAGACCCCAAATGAAGAAATCCTTCATGATTTAGGAAATTTGGTAAGGACTGGTAGGATCCTTAGAAAGTTATAATCACTGCATTATTAAAAGACTAAACCCTGAGCATATAACTTCTCGTGATTGAGAGAACTGATGAAAATATGTAGGGTCATATTTCCTGACCTATAATGGTTAGAATCGACAACAAGGATAATCTGTGAAAGCAAGATTAAGAGGAGTCCTTTGGGACTGTTGCTAATTCCCAAGAGTGACCCTTGTTGGTTGTTCCCATAAAGAGAGGGTAACGTCTGTATGAGTTATGACTAAGAGATTAGTCATGTAAGTAACTTAAAATATCAGAAGAGATAGCAGGGAAAATTGGTATGCCAAACATGCATATAGAATCAAGCTTGTGTTAAAGTTTGAAAACTCCGGAGGTTGAGCGCGGAGTATACCAGGAGGAGTAGTGGTTTTAAGTCTTGAGAGGAAACACTTAGAAAAATTTTCTAAGTTCGAAGAGTTGAAGCGTTCAAAAGGAAGCGCAGAAAACTGAAGTTCGAAGAAAGAACAAGTATGGAGGATTGAGCGGGAGAAATCCTTCAGAAAAGAGTTTCAAAGATTGGATAGGATCGAGATTCAAGATCCATTCAGAAAGAACCAAAATGTTTTAAGTTGTTCGATCTCGGAAAAGTAGCGCACTGGTTAGTTGCGAGGAGATACCGGAATTTCACAAAACAAAAGGGCTTGGAAGAAGCAATGAGAAATTCGCAAAAAGATCATAGTTGTTGATCAAGGAGCAATCTGGACCATTGATCGTCTAGAGAGAATTTCACAATTTTGGGGATCGAAGGATTCGAGGTTCTTCACAACAGAAGTCTCGAAGTCACGAAACGTGAAATCTCAACATAGTCACAACCGTTGGTTGGAGAGTCGTTGGTGACCGTTGATCTGATCCGAAATTTCAACATTTCGGGTATCAAGAGTCTGAACGGACGGTGGAATTCTCGAAGGGAGGAATACCGAAATTTCGTGAACCGTTAGATCTAGTAGATCAGCAGAGAAGATAAGGTTGATAACCTCTCATCACTCACAAGCTCAGGAGGAATAGTATCCATTAGATTGGAATCAACGAGAGTCGTTGATCTAGAGATTCGATGTTTCGGCTATTAGGAAACGGTGGAACGTAGTCCATGGATTCTTCGAAAACACGGAATCCCAACGTGTATATAGGAGTTGACCCCAGGTTCCGAGTGAAGGGTCATGTGAATAAAAGAGCTGAGAAAACCTTAGTTTCAGTCTTTCGGGTTTTCGGATTTCGAGGATCGAGGAACCAGAGTTCCTTGCAACAGGAATCCCAAAATCGCGAAGTGCGAAGCACCTTTTAGTTAAGATCGTGGTCACCGCCGGTGGTCACATGAGGAGAAGGCGTGAACTAGTATGATGAATACTTAGTTGTGTTCAATTGTACTTGAGTTCATGAGTTTAATGCATTGTGAAGCTTCATAATAGGAAGCTTGATATTAATATCGGTAAGGTATGAATGATATTAAACATGCAAGTAATGCACATGTATGATGTAAGAGTATAAGTATACTTGAGGCCTGATATGATTTCCCTGATGAGTGAAACATGAAGCAATTATTGCTCTTGTTCAAATTAAATGAATACTATGGAGGCATAGCTGACTCCATTCTGGGGAGTCATGAAAGTTATGTTCCAAATAATAGCCTGAGGGGAATGTATTCCATTTCCTCAGGAAGTACCAATATAACTAGATGAAAGGGTAAATGAGCAAAGATTCTCTCTTGTCATAATAAGAGACAAACAATTACACCTTTGAGCATCACATGAGAAAGATTGTGAATGAATCTGAATTGACTGATATTAACAGTAAAGATGCATGTTTATATTCCTTAAGGGGAATATTTAGCAAAAATCTAAAACTAACTCAAGGCTGAGGCCATCACAAATAATGATGGATATGCAACAAGGAAGTTGCACACTGAAGGAGTTCCCGGTGGAGGAACTTTGTAAGGACTTTGTCAAAAGAACAGAGTCACAACCCTAATAATTGTTAAAGGTTGTGCAATGGGTTGCAAGGCCTATCCATATATATAAGAATCATGGATTACATTTCGAAAGAATCATGTAATTAATAGAAGACTCATAATTGAATATTGACCATTCTGATAACCGAATGGAAGTGTGTAGGATGCACATGTTCATGATTCATTATGAGCAAAGAGTTGTTATTAAATCATGTTGCAGTATCCCAAAAAGGGTTAGGGTGTGGCCTAACCAAGGTTGCTCAGAAAAAGAGTAGTTGTGGAAACCGGTATAGTTGGTAAGAGGCAAGTAAATCCCCTGAGTATGATTAAACGAATAAATGAGTACGTTTAATTGATGAGGCTTGGTTGAAGCTATGATTAAGAAAAGGCAATGAGACCTTAGAGATAACTTGACTGGGCTGAAAATCCCCAAGCGATGTACAAAGAATTTGAAGAAGGGGAGAGCCCTCAATTCTTTCCTTGTTGTGCATTACGTTTTCTATGGGATGAGCAAGCTAGTACATTGATGAACAAAAAGGTCTTGACACCCTAAGTAATAAGGATTGTATTGCTAAAGATACAATCAAAATTTGTTTGTGTTGCACTTATGGAAACATTTGAGGATGTTTATGAGTTCGAACGTTATGATACATGCATTCGGTTTAATATTACGACTAATGTAATTGTGGCTATGATGATGCATGCTGTAT
>JASDQU010306836.1:70525-96617 GCA_032191745.1 Picea mariana | reverse complement strand
AAGGCAACCCTCTTTTATGAGGGAAATGTATTGTGGCTATGTACAAGGGTGAATATTGTATTCTGAGAGAGGAGACTGTGAGAGAAAGAAGAGGAAGTCACAGTGGGTTTTTCTGTAGGTTGTATCCCTTCATTTGCTGGATAATAATAAAGGAAGGACCTGGCAATTTCTCTGGTGGACGTAGCCCACACTGGGTGAACCACGTAAATCTGTGTCTCGCTTGTATTGTGTGTCTTCTGTGTTTTGTTTCTGCATTTGTTTTATTTTATTGCTCCGCGGTCCTGTTTTTCTAACATATGACTGGTTTGTTTATACTAAGTCTTAGCATGAAAAGTGTCAATCACACCATCAGCAGCGTGATAAGCTACTGCAAGTGTTGGGGTAGGATTCGTATAAGGACGAGGAGCATCAGGGATCAAGTCATATAGTGTGCTCGTTTTCAAATAAACGATATCTAGATATTGAGCATGACTAATCGTTTGTTATTCAGTGGCGACACCACCCATGGAAACATAAAAGGCTATAGGACCAATGAGTGATTTGGTAAACCACTGGGCTAACAGTTGATCAAGAAGGGGAACTTTGATTAAGTGTCATGTCCTCCTCCACTCATGGATATGATCAGAAATATGAGTAGAAGAGGATTGTTTGAAAGAACTCAAAATTTTGGTTCTTGTCTCATATCAAATTGGCAATTGGTAATGTGTTAAGAAGGTCATGGATAGGGTATTAAATTCATTAAATAATCCTCATGGTAACTCAATATACCATTTAGTTGTTGAAACCGTAAGAGTTCGTTGGAAAAGTCATAATCTTATAGAGTCATCCATCAATGAGTTGGACGGACACCAAATATGGAAAGTCATGACGTGATTATTTGGGTCCTCTCCCGATTGACCATCAAACTTAGGAATGTTGAATGGTAATTTAACCAGTATGACGGGACAATAAGGAGAATGCAAAATAGGATCATTCAAAATCCTAGATAAATCTGGTAAATCCAAAGTAGCAACAAAGGGCAATTGTCAGTTCACTTGAGGAAACTCGTAATTTTGAGGAGGTGGTCCCATAGCTATACCAGTAGGACCATAATCAATATGTAGATAATTAGAAAGTCCTGTCTAATTCGGTGGTGGAGGATTTTGAGTTGAATATCCAACAAGAGCTGGTTGATTAGGTAAGCTTCCTTGGAAAGGAGCAGTAGACTGAAAATTTTGACCCCAAGTAGGATTCATAGAACCTGGATACGGTTGTCCGAGATTAGGGGGTATAAAATAATTAACTTGAATATTTTTCCCCCCAGATGGTTGTTGATTCCCTTGGAAAGGAAGACTCCAAGGTTGATATTGTAACACAGGTATATTTTGTCCATAAACTTGGTTATGGCCTCCGACTTGAGGTTTCCCCCCAACTTGAGGTTGGCCTCCAACAGGAATTTGAAAACCAGAAGCGATGATATGACTAGTGCCTCCAAATTGATTGAATCTACTGGGGCCAAGATGATTAGATCCTCTAGACGAAGGTGCAGGAGGAACGTAAGGCCCCCCGGAGAGAACCTGGGTAGGTGTAGGAACAAAATGACTGGCAGTATTATACCCAGGAGGAACAAAAATATTAGACCCTCTAGATGGATTTTGTGTAAGATTTGGAATGGAAGTATTCAAAGCATTATACCCAGAGGGAAGTGATGGATTTGATATTAGTGGAAGAGGTGTTCCAATAGGAGCTTGGGTGATCACCATATTTCCTGCAGAAACAAGCATAGCTTGTGAGACCGTGGTAGAGCTAGTGAGATGGAGAGGAAGAATTGAGTGAGAAGCAACAAACAATTGGTCTGAAACTGTGACAACATTACTAGTTGTGCCAGTAAAGTGATCTAAAGGTACGGTACAAGTAGTGGAAGTCACAGGTGTTTGTGATGCCATAGGTTGATTAGGAGTTCTCGAGCATAAATGGCTCATTCCTAGTTTATCGAAAATATCTTGTCCCAAAGAAGTTCTCCAAAGAGTACGACTAGGACCAGGAGTACTAGGATCAAAATTCCGAACAACGTGAACCAGAGTTCTAAATGACTCACTTTGAAAAAATGGATCCTCTACACCAGACTCTGTGTTAGGTCCAGTAGGTATTTCAATATATTATTTAGCAACAATGTCTCCCGTTGAATTAATTTGGAGAAAATGTGGATCTTGTACCACACTCAATAGAGGATTTACAGGAAGTATTGACTCCTCCAACTGAGTAGAACTTCCAATTTCAGAGGCTATGTCATTATTAACTGCTCCTTTAGGAGAACCCTCTGGTGAGTTAAGAAGCAAAGGGACTTAATATTCCATATCTTTAGGAGGTATCCCTTGCATCCTACGTGAATGGTGAGGGATGAAGTTGGCCGCACCAAACAAAGAACGAAACAAATCTATCGCGAACTAGAGAAACAAACAACACTCACTAATAAAATATAGAAATCAGGACAAGCAAACAAACCTTCTTATTTTGAAGTCACTAGTTGGTGATGAAATCCAACTTCATGAAATAAAGACAAGAAGGAGATGGGATAAAATGGGTGGAAAAGTTGTGTTGATGACCTATTTAACGGACTTACACCCTGGTGCAATATCCCACACATAATCATGGGTATACCCTCCAAGGAGCCCGAGTGATTTTGGCCAACGTTGATTCCAGGTACCGTGAAGAATTTCCCCTCCATAGTCACCTCATGTAAAGACCCTAAAGAGATAGGCTACTAAGGTTACCAATTACGACAATGATGCCTGGGGAAACAGTCGACATTCCAATCCACGTGCAAAGGCAGTGTATCTAGTCCGAAATCAACTCGAGAAGGTCCCCACAAGATTTTCTTCTCAAGTGACCCCCAATAATACATGAAATCTCTACACTAAGACCAACAAAGTAGGGTGAGTAACTCAACCAGTCCTAATGCGACCTCATGATTGACCATTGTGTTTAAGGGGCTTGCCAGGACAAAATGTAGCAAGTGGATTTGAACTCTCCCTATCACAAGATATTATTGTGTGTTTTGATGTTTTGGAGAGTGTTCCTTACAACCTATTCCAAAGAGTTATCCTAGCTAATGTTGGTGAAGAGAATTTATAGAAAATAAAAGTTGCTAATAAATTTTAAAATTACGTTGTATTTTAAAGGTTGTTGTTTAATCAAAAGGGAAATGGAAATGAAACTGATGATGTATTGACCTTGACCCAATAAAATGCAAGAAGAGATTATTATGCAATATTTCAATTCGATGAACTCTAATTACAGTAGGGAGAAGGTATCTCTTTTGAAATACAAAAGCTATGAAACACAATTTCTCAATTTTTGAATGAACAAAAATCCAAATAATCAAAAGCTACAAAATTTTCCAATTTTCTCCTTTAACAAATATTTTGCATGCGAAAATTTTCTTGTGAAAGATCACTAAAAATAAAAATAAAATGACTTCAGTTCTTTCTTTCTCAAATCAAATCAGGGATATAATAAAGAAAATAAATCATAATCCAAGAAAATTAACACACTGTCAACACTATTCCCAAACCAAACCTATAATGTGGAAAAAAAAATGAAATGATAGGAAAGACTTTTGTCAAATACAAAAAAAAAATGGTCTCTCAATCAATGAACAATCCAGAAAGTAAAAAACAATCCAAAACTTCAAATAAATCAAGGATTACTTTTCAAGCAAGCACTCAACATCAAGACCTAGAGATTATACCCTCATGAAAAAAAACAAAAGCAAAACTTGCAAAAATTACAAAGAAAGTTTTCAACTTCTAAAAATCAATCAAAGGCAAGCTTCAAACTTACAAATAAATCATTCACCAATGTCAGAAGTTCATCCCAATCAATCGAGGAAAAACTGGGAAGAAAAAAGAAAAATTGGCTATCTCCAAAAATTCCTACAGGAATCGCCGCAGGTGGCAGTGGATCACAGTGCGACCATCTAGGGTCGTCGCATGATGCCAATAGGTATAGTGAGACTTTGTCACACTGATATGCACCCGCAGAGTGAAATGTCACAGGATCACCATGGTCTGTCTATAGAGTACAATGCGATGATCTCTGAAACTAAAGGAAAATGGAAAGAAAGACAAAAATTCTCACTGAACCTTCAGACCTAGGGAGTCTAGATGGATCACCCAAAAACTCAGAGAATGAGATTGACCAAAACAAGGCAGGCTGAAAGAAAATAAGAGGAAAAAACCAAAACAAAGTCATCTCCCCGGTATGGTTTCCAATTTTGTTATCGGATTAATTGGTAAGTGCGGACACAAATAGATCTCCCTAACCTCCATAGGAAGCTAGAACAAAACATAACAGAATACACACTTCACCTTAAACTTCATCATTATATGAACTAGTTTAATGAGGTATGAGTGACAAAACTTTTAAACGACGATTGATCCTCGCTAGTGTCATCCTTGTAGCTCCTTCCTTGAGTTTGTAGAATAGTAATCATGTCTAATAATCACAAACCAATAAAGATATATGTATTCTAATGAAGTGTATGTATATGATCATGGAATTATATAATAGAAGACAAGATGCTTTTATAGGGAAGAAATGTATTACTGTAATAAGTGAATAGAAAGTGGAGAATACAACCCACACCTTGATGTTGCAAAGTCCCCTTTCAATGGCTCTTTGCTTCAAAACACACACCTTTTCTCCAATGCCTTGAATGAAGAAGATCCACAATCTGTCTTGAAAAACTAAAGCAAAGCTCTCAAGCATAATCTGAAGTAGAACTTTCCATACAAATCTTAGCATATTCAACCTTCCATGAGAGATCCCTCTTTATATAGTGTGAAAGAGAGATAGATGAAGAGATTAGTATGAACACACCAAATCATATAAGTGATTAATATCCAAATCGATCGGAGGCCACCTCATGTTTTAGAAAATTCCCTTCTAGAACATTCGTGATATTTGACTTTTCCTATGCTTTAAGAATCGTCGCACCCTATGCACAGGCAGCATGCGACGACGTCACAGTCCAATTTTAGGGAAGAGTGTGATGATCAAGCATCGTCACACCCCATGCATATAGCAGGGTGCAACAACCTTCCTTGACTTGGTTTTTGAAAGACATCGCCACATGGTTTTTGAAAAACATCGCCACATGGTGCTTCCATCACGTTGTCTTCTAAGAGTCATCAAATGGCTTCACTGAAGTGGATGAATCTTCTCATACCCTGACCATTTGATGAATATTTCCTCGCATGTGTTGGCATACGGGAATCTGTGTTGGTCCATCGGGGCCAAAAGGATCTCCTTTACTTCTACTGCTTGTGCCTGATACTTGACTATTTTGACACTTAACTGTTGTAATATTGTTCGAGCCTTGATCGGGTGCTCCATGAGCTGTTGTACTTGTCTTGGGGCCATGTTCGTCACCTTTTCTATCTCTGCAGTCCATGTCGAGTTTTGTTTTGCATGTTGTTTGACTATGTCATGCAAGTCGAGAAAGTCCTCGGGTGAGCCGAATTCTGGGAGACCGATGTCTTTCATCTCCTGATTGATCCTAGCCCAGATCCTTTCGCAATCAGCCCATTTTTCTTGAATCTCTATCTCAAGTTCTTGGGCCATTTTCACCTAGTATTCGGCAGCTTTCCTTATCCTATCTATGATATTGTCCCTTAGCACCCGAATGTCATGCTCTTCGGGGTCTCGTCCCTTTTGAACCGCGTTGATGTAATCAATTCTTTCCACTTCTTGGTGGGCCTTCTCATACCATATTTCCACATCTTTGCAAGTCGCTAGCGCCATAAGGGTGTTTTCTTGGAATTCAGTTATCCCTGCAGTGAAAATTTTTTGTTCATTCATTAATTTTCTATAGGCATCTTGGAACTGAATTCTCAAAAACACCGTGGCTTGTGTGGAGTCCTGATAGTATTTTGTCAAATGGCACAGATTCTCCAACTCCTTTGGCGCAACAGCCAATTCTTCTTCATCTTTCCTCGCTCTATCCAGGGTAGCATCTATGATCGCCATCCCTACGTCGATAAACTTAGACGTCTTGGCGTGCTCTGTGTTGATCATTTTTTCCTCTATGGTGATGAGGATCGAATTGTCCAATGTAAGCCTCCTCTTCTTAGTGTTTCTCTTCATGATGGCTTTCCTCTTTTGATCGTAGGCGATTTCTTGTATATATGTGACCTCATCAACAGGTTCATGGATTTGTTGTTCTCCCCAAGTTAGAGTATTTCCCAGGCTCCTGATTGTGTATATGTGTTCAAGGTTGGGTTCCTGAACCTCTTTTGTATGTCTCGATGGCGCATCCTTTGGTTGTTTCTCATCGGGTGGTAAGGTACCGTCCAAAACCAAGGAATCAGAGGCGGGTTCGGTACTAACCTGGTAATCGGTTGTTGAAATGTTGATTTCCTGTTGTGGAATTTTTTCTTCTTGTTCACCCAATCCTAGCTCATCCCTCACGTTGTCCATTAGGGTTCCCGCTATGTCGAGTGGCTCAACATTTAAGGCACTTTCTACCTCATGCTCACTCTACGGATAGCTCTCAATTGGAACATCAGGACCCAAGTTAGATGCTCTCTCAGGTTCTTTCTCCTCTGTAATCTGCACTGGAGTCACCAGGGACACCTCCGGACTCTCCTCATCATTGTAGATGGTTATCAAATTGAACAAGGGATTTGGTACACTTTTTCTCCCTAATGTCCTCACTATCTTGGATGTCCTCGCTATATGATCTATTGTGGTGGAACTTCAGTGTTTTCTAACCCGGTGATTTCTTCAAGTTGCATCGGCTCTAGGCCACTTGGTTCTCCTCGACTTTTGGTTGGGTCATCAGTGGGAATCCTCATCATTTCTATCAGGTCAGGGTCATTTTTCAATTAACCAATGATTCTTTATGCCCCTTATAGCAAGATAAATCCCTTTATGTGTGTCTCTTTTGTCGTTGTCGCTCTGATTTCTTCCCTGGCTCTGAGGGCCTCTTGGGTTGACTGATCTATCATTTCCACCTGTTCATCCATGCTCGTGGCTTTGAACCTAGTCATATTTGGGTTTTCCATTATCTGTACCACCTCGTCCCAGTCCTGGGTGCACTTTGTGAATATTTCTTCCTCAAACTTATCATGAGCGTAAGGCCAACAGGATGACACCTACGAAGCATGTTGGAGGACCAGGCCTTTAGGGTCATGCTTGCGGAATCGGCCTGTCAGGAACCTGAATTCTAGTTGGCTAAGCCATTCTTATTTGACTTGAGAAGTATCCTTCACCAGATAAAACCCCACATGAAAACCGTAGGGTATGAAAGCCCGCTTCTTGTCCTTGACTAATGTGGAGATGTAGCCCTGCAAGATAGTCTGATAACAGATTTCTCCCACAACGAGTCGGTCTGGGACATGAGTGGGTAGGAGATGTGGTGCTCTGGTGGCCACGAACACCCTGATGTAGGTTGAGCATTCGTCTAAACACTAGTAACCTACCTTTGCTACCATCTTCTTGGTTGTTGTGAATAATATTGGGCATTCCTTCTTAAAAATAATAAAATGAATGTGGGCGATGAATTCATCGCAGATGAGTGCGTAAGATTTTGTGTAATGGACGTGGAATGGGAGCTCTGCAACATTCCATCTTAAATTCATGTCAGTGAATACATTCCTTGCAAACATTACTTTAACATTCAATTCATAGTATGTTAAAGTAGACGTGGAATGGGAGCTCTGCAACATGCCATCTTAAATTCATGTCAGCGAATACATTCCTTGCACACATGACATCGAGCAGGTACGAGGCCATGTAGAAAGTGGTTGCTTCCCCTTCTTTCAGCGTCTAAGCCTACTGCACACAGATGCTCAGTTTTTTATAAATTATTTCTCCCCAGTTGAAGTTGCTCCCGGAGATCGCCAATGTGTATGCCAAAGGCATCCATGCTTCTGAAAACTTGGAGCAGTCCTTTTCTCCATATAGTCAGTAGATGAGAGCCATCAAATAGATGTATGACTCCCTCAGGTTAATCGTTCCATACCATCCATTGCTCTGGTTAGTGAACTTCTTGTCCTCCTTCCACCATGAGGCCATCAACCGGATGGTGTCATGGAATTCATAGAAATTCACCACGAAGTTCGTGTTGAGTCGCTCCTCTGGGTCCCTGAGATTGTAGTATTTATGGACTTCTTTCGGGAGAAAAACTCTGATACACCCACCATTCTCATCGTTGATCAAGAACTTATGCTCGTTCGTATGGTCGATCAGCCATTTCAGGACCTCTATGCAAGGGAAAATCGGGGTTCTGATGGCCACCATGTGTAAATATGACCGTCGGATGTTCGGGAACACCCGGTCATCGAGCACCATTATGTCTCAGTCATTGTGTGGGATATACTCTGGGTATTATTCTCAGCTAATTCTATTGAAGAGATCCCCCCACTGTGGGATAATTATTTTGGATCCGATGCTTGCTTCTCTATCACCGAAGGCTGGAGGCTGGACAAAATATTTATTTGTTGATGTTTTAATGATAGGCTCTACCCTGGGGGCATACTCCAACTGCCTTGTGATCCCTAGAGAAGAACCTTCACATGTTTCAACTTATTTCAACTTGGGTTCTCTCGGCGAGCGTCTGGTGGTTGGCTTTCTCGACAACATCTTGCCTGCAGCTATAACATAGTTTAGAGATTGTGCAAGAAAATCGGATGTGCATATACAAATTACGACCAACGAATTGACAAACTTGAACACAAACCTCTAGAGCTTGTTTAACCTAGTTTTGATAAAATGAGGGTCAGTACATTCTCGAGATGCTCACTTTGCTCCTTCAGATGCTCTAGAATTAAAACTTGTGCGCATAATGAATTTATTCAAAACCATTATAGAGATTTAAACAGGGATGAACTTACCTTGTCGCATCAGCCATTCAATTCAAGTTATGACTGTAATTTCATTAAATATGTCGCCATCTCTTCAAAGATATTTAAAATTAAATTCATCGTGGGTTGACGGTGTGGACGTCGATGGTAATGTGGTCTATCGGCAATTTCAAATTGTTGTTGTCTAATCAACGCACGAGGTACAAACAAAGGTGGGATCGGGCATTAACTGGTCTATTAAATGTCCAAATCTGATTGTATCTTATGCCGCAAACATCCCATCGTTTCGCTCATTCGGTTTTTGAATCGGGGGTCGGGATTGTGATTAAAACAATTTTGTTGATATCTCCTTGCAAAATCTCTTACGCCAATTAATATTGTCGTACAGAGATGACATGGAAAATCTGACTAAGAGGCATGACCGGAACCCAGGTAACCTTTAAATGACTCGGGACGAAACTAGGTCGTACGACCCCCTTACGTGGTAAAGACACATGGAATTCGAGACCGGTGACTTCATTTGCTCGTGTTAATCAGAATCAGGACTTTCTTTAAGCTATACATTCTAAAACCCAATCCTATATTTCCAACACCGAAAAATATCAAGGATCGGCAATCAGCAATAAACCTACCCAAGTTCTCTCGGATCGACTCTCTAAAAAAAAGTCCCAATGCCGAAAACGCACCGAGGATCGGTGATCGGTGATATGTTTTTCACAGATAAAATGATTGTTGTAACCTTTCTGGATTTCTCCGACCCCGATAAAGCACATCGATCATCAACTACCGGTAATTTCTTTGCATCCTTCATTAATGTCTATCCTTCCCATATTTTTTCAATGCCAAAGGGGATCGACTATCTCTTGAAATTTTGTCCGAATAACTTACGCAAACCAACTTCGCCTTCTACTGATGTCGATGGGGATCGGCACTCGACAACTATTGTAACTGTGTGGTTCCTTTACTTGCTTTAATATTTTTCGACGCCGAACATGAGCGCGTTAGGTGCAGTGTTTAGCTATCGATTCTTAATTCGAGTCTCAAGTTTTTTTAGACATGAGGTTTCAGAAGTTCAAGAAAAACTGACATGATGATAAGAGTCATGAAACAAAACAAAGATAACCCATTTCCCAAAGTCAAATCGATTCAGAAAGTGAAGAAAACAAGTAGTGCTCAAAAGTGATAGAATTTCATAAGGATTTTAGGGTGTGTTGAGCACTCAACAAATGGCAACTTACTGGGAAAAAGAAGAATCTTTGTTCCTTCCCTGGGATTAGCTGATGCAGAAGTTGGTTAAGAAATTAACTAGTTTTGTTTTTATTATATCAGAGTCTCTTTTATCCTTGCGTTTGAAATTTCCCTAGTTTGTGAATCTGGGCCTGCTTGTGGGGTTTTGACCTTTATTCCACCTTCATTCTCTTTAAATAGGACCCACGTCCCCTTTTGACAAGAGTCGAGTAAAGTCTTCATTGGCACCATGACTTTTAGTTATCATCATTTACTTGCTTCGGTGTTGCTCCGCTTCCAGCGAGAATCCATAGCCCCGACGGAGTCACCCCGACGTCACAGACCTTGCTCCGCTGCCAACTAGCATCCATATCCCTGGCATAGTTATCTACATACCTTCTCCTACTTTTCACTCATTTGATATAATTGATTTATTTTTGACAGAGATTCCCTGAGTGAGTGGGAGAGGAGGATGTTTTTTATCTGCAAGATGAGATGGTTAAGGTGAAATTTTTCTAGCTCTGTATTGAGGTACATGTGGTCCTTTCCAGCTTACCACCTTTCCCTTTAGTTTTTACCATACCACCAGGTAGATACTTCATCACTTGCCAAGGTTGTTTATTTGCAAAGGTTAGATGCAGAACTCCTTTAAGAAAATAGCAATTCACCCAACATTTCTTGTGTTGTATGTAAGCATGAGTCAGGGACAGAGTTTGTTATATCATATGAATTAAGGTCAACCAATGCCTTGCGGAACACAATCTTCAAAGCACAAAAAATACTACAAAAGAGAAAAGAGAAATAAAGGATTCCGCAATCATCCCACCTAAAAATAAAATATCATGAAAACACACACACACACAAACATTTTTTTTTTTTAACAGAAATATTGTTTTAGGGCTTGGACATTCACTGGGAGGGCGTCAGGTTCCCCCCTCAGATTTTGCAACCGATACGTGCCTGCCCCAATTTTCTCGACTACCTGAAAAGGTCTGAGCCATAGATTTTGAAACTTTGAATGTTTTCCCCTCATCTCATTCGCTATGTCCCATTTTAGGACTAAGTCTCCTACTTCAAAATTCTTCTCTTTGGCCTTATGCTTGTCAAAACACCTTTTTACTATCTGTTGATGAGAAATGAACTTTGATTTTTCTTTCTCCCTTTCTTCTTCCAGCATGAGGAGGGTATCAATTCTTTGTTGAATAATCGATGAGGGTTGTCCTTGAGAACCCTGAGCAAGCTGAAGAGATGGAAGATATAGCCCCTTCGGGAGAATGGTCTCTTGTCTTTTTACCAGAAAGTATGGGGAATTCCCTATAGCTTCCTTGGGTGTTACTCTATCGCCTCGTAAGGAATCATGAAGTGAATTATGCCAATTCCTCTGGTTTTCTGCAACTATTTTCTTTAATATCCTCACCAGGTTCTTATTGGTTAATTATGCCACTCCATTCCCCTGTGGATAGTAGTTTGCAGAGTATTTGATTATGATTCCTTTGTCTAGAGAAAATTATGTTAATAGGGTGGAAGAAAAGTAAGCGGAATTATCAAAAACAAGAATGAAAGGCATATCGAACCTTGTGATCAGTTGTTGTTCTATGAATTGAATCACCACCTGTTCGTTTACATGGGTCAGAGGGATGGCCTCTACCCATTTCGTGAAATAATTTGAAGCAGTCAATATGTATTTATGTTGTTTTGAAGAACTCGATGTAATTTCTCCTATGACATCTAACCCCCATTGCTCGAATGGTATGGATATGGCCACAGGTTGGAGTGGGACAGTTTCTCCCTTTTCCCTCCCCACGCTCATTTGGAAAGTTTTACAGTTCCTAGCGTATGTGTGAGCATCTCTAAACAGAGTAGGCCAATAATAGTTGGCTCTCAGTATCTTGTGAGCGGTGGTATTCCTTACAAAGTGCCCACCTATAGGACCATCATGGAGCTCCTTCGAAACCTTGTCAGCGTCTTCACATTCGAGACATATTAAAAGTACCCCATCATAATTAACGCAGAAGAGCACCGAATTTATGAGGCGATATTGTGTTGATTATAGTTTGAGAGCTCTCCTTTCCTTAGGGTTTAGGTTTTCTAGGCAAGTCACGTGATGTAGGAGATACGTTAGTTTCCCATACCAAGACTCTTGCCCTGGGGGAACATATAAAGCTTCACTACACCATAATGTCAATTTATTCTCCCACCTGGGGTCTTCATTTACTTGGTCTTGGGACTCAGTGGCCAGTTTACACAATCCTTGTCCTTTAACCAGTTTGGTAGGTTTTATATCTAGATCAAATTCTTGGACCACTGCCATCCAGTTTCCTCTTCTTTACCCCATATCCTGCTGAGTGAATAGGGATCGGACTGTAGGGTGAGGCACAATGAATTTGGTGTGGTTTTTTAGGATGCAAGATCTGAAATGTTTTACTGCCTTGTACACTGCATAATCATGTTTGTCTATAGCAAGGTAATTTAGTACGGCCCCTTGGAGATTTGTTCTCATAAATGAGACCGTTGGAGATTTGTTCTCATAAATGAGACCAGAACCTCATTGTTTCCATCTTCCTTCTAAGTCAATACTGCAGCTAACGATTGGTAGGAGGCAAAAGTATAGAGGAAAAATTCTCTGCTAAAGTCAGGACTTTGAAACACTGGAGCTTGAGATATTGCAGTCTTAATATTGCTGAAAGCTCTTTTTCGTTCATCATCCCACTTAAATTCATCATCTTTGTGCATTCCTTTTTGTAAGGGTTTGACAGTTTCAGAGAAATCAGGGGTGAACTTCCTCAAAAATTGATTTTCCCAAAGAAGGATTGCATAGCCTTTTTGTTGTGGGGTAAGGGAAGCTGAGCTATTGCCTTAATCCGTTCAAGGTCAATGTGAATTCATGCTTGAGATATAATATGACCTAGTACTTTCCCTTCCTCGACACCAAATATAGTTTTCTTAGGGTTTAAATATATACCGTATTTCCTACACCTTTCAAAAATCTGGGTTAGGTGTTGGATATAATCTTCTCTATTCATTGAATAAACAGTCACGTCGTCCAAATAAACTACTACACATTTGTTGATTAGTCCCCGAAAAGCTATGTCCATGGCCCTTTGGAAGGTTTCCCATGCATTAATTAAACCAGAGGGCATGCGTTTATAAGAAAAGGTTCCCCACTTGGTTCGGAAGGTAGTTTTTAGTCGATCTTCCTGTGAAATTAGAACTTGGTTGTAACCTGAAAACTCGTCTAGCAGAGAGAAAATATCAGAATCAGACATGGTCTGTAAGAGTTGTTCCATCGATGAGACTGGGTAGTTGTCCTTTTCGGATGCTCTATTAAGGTTTCTAAAATCCACACACAGGCGGATCTCCCCAGAATTTTTCCTGACAGGAACCAAATTTGCTACCCAGATAGAGTGTCTAACTTGAAAGATAATATTAGCATCTAGTAATTTCTTTAACTTCTGACACATGAGGGGTTCCAGCAATGGGTGGTACTTATGGAGCTTTTGTTGGAAGGGGTTTACTCTAGGTTTTAACGGGATTGTGTGTTGAATGATGCAAGTGTCAGAAGTCTTCAGATCTAGGTGGGACCACGCAAAAACATCTTGATATTCTCTGAAAATTTTGAGATAGGCTTTCATTTCCTCTTTAGATACTGTCTTGCCAAGAATTATATTCTTAGGGTCTTCTAAGGTTCCTAGATTTATAGTCTCGTACATGGGACAGGAACTCCCTTTCTTTGTGTTTGTTAACCCTTTAAACCTTTCCCTTAAGTCAAAGAGTTCCTCCAAATTGGATAGCCCTTTCGGTATCGTGTGAAACCTTAGTTTGGCAATCCACTGAATTGTTTCACCTATTTTTTCATGGGGATCGGTTTCTACTAGTTGCTCTTGGAATATTTCATCGTCCATAGCCAGGTCTTTAAAGTTTTCCTGATTGGTTAAGAATTTTATGATCTGGTCATCTCCTTCAAAGACCTTCCAATTAGAAATATTGTTGGGCACCGATGGTTTGTAGAGAAGTTCCACAGTGAATCGGGAGGCTTCATAGTCTTCTAAAGGGGGTAGCCTCGAGGCGGTAGTGGCCAGGGAATCAAAAAGAGTATTCTTTTTTCTGGGGATTGTTGTAATGTTGAAATATTCAAAATGTTCTATTAGCCTATGCACTTCCTGTTAATAATTCCTCAGGTCGGGAGAGTTGCAATGTATAATGTTCCTTACTTGCCTAATGATGATTTCAGAGTCTCTGAAAACCTTTAGTTATTTAACGTTTAAGTCTATGGATTTCTTTATCCCTTGCACTAAAGATTCATACTCGGCGGTGTTATTAGTGCATTCAAATTCTAGTCTGCATGACAAGAAATTGTGTTTACCCTTTGGATCAATGAGGATACACCCTGCTCTTGATCCTTCTTGTGACTTAGACCCATCAAAGTAAAAGGTCCATACTTGCGAGCGTGAATCGTCATCTTTTCCATGCTTAATAACTTCTCCCTCTCCCCTTATTTCATCTGGGGTTTCCAACAGAGGCTCTTGATAGAAGAGGGTTTCTTCCACCGTCATCAGTACATTTTCTTGAAAAATCATTTTGGAGTTTTGAGTAAGAGGAACGTCAGATGAGAGAGGGGAGAAATTACCAAAATCGGAGTCGCAGGAGTAGTTTCCTAGCACGGGGAAATCTGTTGAAGAGAGTTCATTGAGGGCTTCTAAATCAGTGACAGTATGTTTGAGATACCTTTATGTATCGATCCTAATCATGTTCGTGTGTCCCTTTAGTGGCAACCAAAGGTGAGCCCAGTCTATGATAAAGTATCCATTCAACTTCTCGGACCAATCTCGACTAAGTAGCAGTCCATAAGCTTCTAGAATATCTACTACAATGATGTCAATTACTTGAACAAATTTTGGGTGTGTCTCCATTCTGATCATGACATTATTGAGTTCTCCCATAACTTCCACCTGGGTTATGTCTAGTTGTATCACATGTTCATCGATTTTGAGAGGGAATGTGTTTAATTTCTCGCAGATAGATAATGGCATAACATTAGAGGATTCTCGTAAGTCAACCAAACAATTATGGAGGTTTATGTTGAAGACTTCAAATGTCAAGAGGAACGGTGGGACAAAAGGCTTTCCTTTTTTATCTTCAAAGCAAGCGTTTACAGTTGGTTTATTTCTTAGATCTGTGGGGAATGGATTTTCTAGTTGGTCAGTGCTTTTTATAGGAGTTTCTACTAGCTTCAAGGCTTGTAACAAAAAGTCCTTTTGTTAGGGAATTATACACATGTCCATGACCGATACATTTTCTTTTAATATTTTTAAATCTTCTACTATGTTGGAGTCTAGATTGGGTGATTCTCATGTATGGATGTTTATAGGGTTTCGTTGGGATAAAAAATGTGCTTTCAGGTGATCATGTGTTGGTTTTCCTGTCGAAGTTTGGGAAGTGGTAAGGTCTTTTGAGATCGGTTGACCCCTACTTCACATTTGTATAGCCAAGACCTCAGCGGGTGGTTCTTGAACCTCAAATAGATCATCGAAAGGAATTGGCAAGTCAAGGTCCCACAGCAACATGGTTGTTTCTTACGGCCGGTCAACTTCTTCCTGATCAACAATATTCATCATTGAGATGCTTGATTATTCGATAAGGGAAACCTCGTTTGGGAACCAGCTGGCCATCAAATTCATGGAATGCACCCATTGTGGACAGTCTCTTCCAGAATGTTTCTCTTGGTGGTAGGTATAGAAAGAGGCAGATGCTACATTTCCCAGGTCGATGTTTAAGTTGGAAAGGGGAGGTTCAATTGCTTTGAATGGTGGGTTTCTTTTTAAAAAGGGCTTATATGGCCTTTGGCCTTGGTTTCCTTCCCCTGCACTTCTTTGCATGTCTATGATTTTGTTTGACAACTTATTTATCATCTGTTGTAGGTTCTCTATGTATCCACTTCCTTTTTCGAGCCCTTGTTCTTCTTGTTTTCCTGGGGGTCTGGTCAACAAGAGTCCTCTCCTAGGTGGAGGTTGAGCTTCCTTCTTAACTAATGAGACTTGGCCCTCTTTACATCCCTTCATTTGGAATTCAATTGTTTTGGCTTCCTCAAATATCTTAGCTAGGGTTGTTTTGGCAGCCCTTTTTACAAACATGGAAATAGAAGCCGGGAGAGCATTAGCGTATACTTCGATTTGCAACTCTTGATTGGGTTTAGCTTCGTGTTCGAATTTGTTTAGGATAGTGGTGAATCGTTGATTGAAATCTTTAACCTTTTCTTTTGAACTCATGGTGGTGGCAAACAACTCAGCCATCAAAGCTCATGTAGTGGTTTCTTCTACGAATTTGTCTAAAAAATCGTTTTGAAACTTCGTCCAACTAGTTATGGACTCTACATGCAAGTTAAAATACCATGTAGAGGCTGAATTCTCAAAGGTGTAGGGGGAAATCCTGCATACTACATCTTCATGTTGGATGTTCATCAGTCTAATAGCTAGTATGAACTTTTTGATATGGTCTTTAGGCAATCCAGAGGTTTCAAGGTCAAATTTAGGGAGTAACTTTTCTGGATGTCGGGGAAGGTTATGTACTCGTCCGGGAATTGCCAGAGCATCTCTGGCCAACCAAGGTTGATTATTCTGAGGTGGGTTTCCCCTTTCTTCATTATCATCATTGTTATCCTCCATGTTGTCTGACTCTGAAGTTGAGCGATCCGAGTTAAACCCTTCCTCGTCATATTCAAAATCGTCGGGCTCAAAGAAGTTATCAGCTAGTGTTTTGTGGATTAGATTGAGGGGATGCTCGATCTCGGTGAGGGAGAAATCTATCATGTCTTCTACTGTGTGAACAAAAACCTGGTCGAGGGTGTTGACCACTAGTCTTGTTACTTTTTTTCTATGAGGAAGTAACGGAGCTAAGGGTAGTGCTCCAATTTGTCGGGTGTAGTCTCTTGTTATTTTTATGAACCGGTTCAACTCCTCATGGGAAAGAGCATAAGGTATTTCAAAGAATAGATGTTCTTCCTCTTGCTGGGGTGAGTTTCTCATTTCGGGAGTACTCAGTGTATGTGGGTTGTCTTGAGAATGACTAGCCATGCATGTGGGATGTTTTGAATCTATAGGTTGTGTGAAATATTATATCAGAAATATTGTTAGCCATTCATGCATTTGGCCCTCCTTCTAGCGCCAATTCTATTGAGGGGTCCTAGATCCATTTAACTCAATAGCAGGAACCAAACCCACCACTGAGGCCCAATTAGACTCTGCAGTGTTTGATAGTGGAATGGTTCTCCATATCTATTGATCTGTCCAAATAATTGATGGGCTTTACATAGTGATTGACAGGATATCTTCTTATGAAATTTCCTCCTTCAGTTCAAACGTTCTCTTTTTGTATTTTATTTTATTAGATGGGTCTAATAAAAAGATGTGTGCTGGTATAAACCAGCTAGGTAAAAGGGGAAAACTTAACTACTGAAGAAGGTTGAGCTTGAGATAACCCTTGTGTTCAAGCATGCAAACAAACATTTTCACACCAGTGACAAGCCTCGTACTAATACATTAACTTGTTGGTATTCCATTTATTGACTGAGATACAATTATCGAAAGAAAACATACATGCAAATAAATGATGGAAAGAAAATTAGTTTCCTTAGCTCTAATCATCAATCACACATTAACACAATGATTTTCTTTCCATCATTAAGAACAAGAACTAAAAAAAATATTGGATCAACTAACTTATCAATAGATTCAGAAACTCTTACTCGTTACAGTATCCATTCATGAGATAAAGTTGGAAGTAATTCCTCCTCATATCCAATCACACACACATTTGATGCAAAACAGACGTTTGTCTCCAGTCCTAAACAGAACTTCTCAATTAAGGTAGTTCGGAAATAATTCTTTACAATTCCAAAAATGAGGTTCTTTTCCAAAATCATCAACCCTTTCTAAAAGGTTGATCCTCTTATTTATAATAAATCATTAACTAAAAATAACTATCAAAAGTGCAAGCTAAGTAAACCAAACATCACCACATGGCCCTTCCATCTCTTTGTCTTCTAAGAGTCATCAAATGGCTTCACTGAAGTGGATGACTCTTCTCATACTCTGACCATTTGACAAAGATTTCCTAACATGTGTTGGCATACGGGAATCTATGTTGGTCCATCGGGTCCGAAAGGATCTTCTTTACTTCTACTACTTGTGCTTGATACTTGACTATTTTGACACTTAACTGTTGTAATATTGTTCAAGCCTTGATCGGGTGTTCCATGAACTATTGTACTTGTCCAGGTGCCATGTTCGTCACCTTTGCTATCTCTACAGTTCATGTTGAGTCTTGTTCTGCATGTTGTTTTACGATGTCATGCAAGTCAACAAAGTCCTCGGGTGAGACGAATTATGGGATACCGATGTCTTTCATCTCCTGATTGATCTTGACCCAGATCCTTTCACAATCGGCCCATTTTTATTGAATCTCCCGCTGAGGTTCTTGGTCGATTTGCACCCAGTATTCGGCTGCCTTCCTTATCCTATCTATGATGTTGTCCCTTAGCACTCGAATCTCTTGCTCTTCTGTGTCTCGGCCCTTTTGAACCACGTTGATGTAATCAATTCTTTCCACTTCTTTGTGGGACTTCTCATACCATATTTCCATGTCTTTGTAGGTCGATAGCGCCATAAGGGTGTCTTCTTAGAAATCAGTTATCCCTGCAGTGAAAAGGTGTCGTTCATTCATGAATTTGCTATAGGCATCTTGGAACTCACTTCTCAAAAACACTATGGCCTGTATGGAGTCCTGATAGTATTTCTCCAAATGGCATAGATGCTCCAACTTCTTTAGCACAGTGCAGAGTTCCTCTTCATCTTTCCTTGCTTTATCCAGGGTGGCATATATGATCGCCATCCCTGCACCAATAAGCTTGTACGTCTTGGCGTGCTTTGTGTTGATCAATTTTTCGTCTGTGGTGATGAGGATCAAACTTTCCAATGTAAGCCTCCTCTTCTTAGTGTTTCTCTTCATGATGGATTTCCTATTTCAGTCGTAGGTGATTGTTTGTATATTTGAAACCTCATCAACAGGTTCGTGGATTTGTTTTTCTCCCCAAGTTAGAGAATTTCTCGGGCTCCCGATTGTGTATATATGTTCAAGGTTGGGTTCCTGAACCTCTTATGTATGTCCTGATGGCTTGGCCTCTAGTTGTTTCTCATCGGCTGGTAAGGTACGGGCCAAAATCGAGGAATCAGAGGCGGTTTCGGTACTTACTTGGTAATCGGCTGTTGAAATGTCGATTTCCTGTTGTGGAATTTCATCTTCCTGTTCACCCGATCCTAGCTCATCCCTTGGGTTGTCCATTGGGGTTCCCAGTACGTTGAGTGGCTCAGCATCTAAGGCACTTTATACCTCATTCTCTCTCTGCGGATGGCTCTGAATTGGAGCATCGAGACCCGAGGTAGATGCTCTCTCAGGTTCTTTCTCCCCTTTAATCTACACTGGAGTCACCAAGGACACCTCCAAACTCTCCTCATCATCGTAGATGGTTATCAAATCGAACAAGGGATTTGGTACACTTGTTCTCCCTGATGTATTTGCTATCTTAGGATGGGTTGAAATTTCCCCTGGTGATCTAATCTGTGGTGGTGGAAACTAAGGGTTTTCTGACCCGGTGATTTCTTCAAGTTTCATCGACTCTAGACCACTTGGTTCTCCTTGGATTTCGGTTGGTTCATCAACGAGTGTTGGCCCTTCGGTATGGAAGTAAGTAAATATTTAGGAAGAAAAGGCGAAATGCAAACTGCGTGGAAGACACGGTGACTGATATTGGTTCGAAGTGAGAAAAAGAGAAAAAAAGATGGAGCGAAGTCCAAGAGAACAAGCCATTGGATGAGGGGATCGAGGATGACAGATCAGCAAGGAAGAAGGATCGTGGACAACTCAGCAAGCGTAAAAATCCACCATTGGATGCTTTGGAGAACTGCGCGAGAAGGAAGGAAAGACAGGTTGGTGAAGCCCTAAAAACGCGGGTCAAGTTGACCTAGGGTTTTAGAAACCTAGGTTTTTGGTATCTAGGGTTTTGACACTTAGGTCTCAACCTAAGGTTGTCGGTGAGCTATTTTAATGTATAAATAAAAACCTAGATGAGGGAAGAGGGTTCTTTCTAGTTTTACATTGGCATGAGTGATTATTGTGGTGTGAGAGAGAAGTGTTAATTGTAAGAGCCTTCTGGTATTATAAGATCTTCAGTTGGGTGTGAAGATCAGTCCTACACCTGGGTGCGCAGGAAGAAGAAAAAGAGAAGAAGAGAAGATTTGCAAGCTAAGAGCGCAGATAGAATTGTATGCTTTCATCCAATATATTATAAAGCACAGTTCTGTGGACGTAGCCCTAGAGAGAGGGTGAACCACATATATCTCATGTTATGTGTGATTGATGTTGTGTTCTTTGTCATTTGATATCTTGCTATTGTGATAATGCCTTAGATTTGAGATATAACTTGTGCAGTAGGTTGTAGGACGATAAAGAATACTAAGTTGTTGTGTGTTGTTGCTTTGAATCCACTTTGCATTCTTTCTAGTTGTAGACACCTGTGTATTTCAACCCCCTATAGCTACTTTGGGTGAGAATGCATGTGCCTCGCAGGTGTTGCCAAAAGGGCTAGTAGTTAGGGCTTGTTGGTGTGCTCTTGAGTATTGAACCCTGGGTCTGCCCTTGTGTTAACAAATGGTTCTGTTGTCAGGACAGGAATCTTCTTGAGGGAATCTCAAGGTGGTCTCCATCGAAGAAAGAGATTCAGAAGTGGATAGAAGATCAAGAAAAGGACTTCGTTGAAGCCCAGAACAAGAACCTTAATCTTAGCACAGAAGACTGGTTAGGAAGATATATCTTTACTGATATACACGATATTTTCTTTGGAGGGATTCATAAGGAGCTATACGAGTGGTTATCTAGGTTAGCAAATACCCAGTTCGAAATCAGATCTAGACCTCCTATGGTTCGGACGTTGGCGTTGATTAAGAAGGTCAAGAGAGTTGATAATGTTGTGTCAAGAGCAGTAGATCACTGGTTTGATAGCACCATTGGAGGGTACATCACCGAGTTTGTTGTTGACTGAGTAGAATCATATAGCCAAGCCGCGAGATATTTCTTCAAGGGACCCAGAGGAAAATTTTTACACTTTCTAAAGTTGAGAATCAAGATGTTATTGCATGAGAAGAACATCTTGAAGATACAGTAGTTGGTTAGATTCAAAAAATCTAATGTTCAAGAATTCAGACAACGACAGCGACACAGAGGCTAGACATATGCGCAGTGGGATAGAGTTCATAGAAGTTCCTCTTGCGAATCTGTTTAAGGAAAACTATAGGGACAAGGGTTTCTACAGTGGATAAGAGGCAGATCTGACAGACGAAGATCTTTCAGAACCCGCTAGGGCAGAGGAAGGGGAAGTTGAAGAACCTCGTCGAGAAGAGCCAGAAACTTCAAGAACTGTGCAGACTATTGAAGTAAGTACTATTATTCCTCATGTTGATTCAGTAGCGTTAATAAATCAGAGTAATCATAGTCACCAGAGCATTCAGAGCACTGTCACTAGTAGTCCACCACATACTCAATCAGGAAATCCAGGAAGATCTATGGCAGATGAGATGAGGTTACCCACCTTTAAAGGAGATGGATCTGAATATCCTGAACAATATTGGTTCCTCTGTGAAGCCGTATGGAGTATTAAGAATATCATCAATGAAGTTGTCAAATGAGATCAGTTCATCACTACCCTAATAGATCGCGCATTGAGCTACTACATGAAGTTTTTCCAAGGAGTTGCCCAGCCGAAACCACTGAACCGGATCAAGACTGCATTGATTGTAGAATTCAAAAAACCCAAGTCGGAGTCACAGTGCATTACAGAACTGAAGGAAATTAAGAAGAAAGTAGTTGAACCTGTTTGGGAGTTTGATCAGAGGTTTAAAACCCTAACAGGCCATCTGAGTTTTCAAATCCCAGATGAGCAGAACAAGGAATGGTTCATTGTTGCCCTCTTACCACACATCGGAGTCCCTCTAATGCAACAGAAGATTGCTTCGCAGTCTAAGGCACTAGAGATCGCCATGAAGTTAGAATCAGCCCCTATGGGAGAATTCAGCTCAGGTATGAGTCAAATCTTGAGTCAGCTAACTAGGTTGTCTCTGCAGGTCAAAGATATGAAGAAATACAAGGGAAAATATAAAAGAGAAGACATTTGGTGTGACAGATGCAAATCAAAAGTCCATGACAAGGAGCATTGTCCCCTATTTCATGAATACTTGGCCTTTGGAGCTCCAAGCCCTTTGAAGCAAGTCACCCTACCCTGGTGCGAGGTATGTAGAAATAGACATCACCCTGGTGAGTGTTATTACATGCAAAAATATGTTCAGACACCCACAAATCTGTACTGCACGTTCTGTAAGTCGATAGGACATGATGATAGGGATTGTAGGGCCTATGATCTCATGCATGAAAGATCAAGAGACATATACAAGATTCAAGGTGAAGTACAGCAAGAAGGAAAAACTACACAGTATAATTCCCCAGGGAGAGGAAACTTCAACCCTCGTTGTGGATTCAGAGGACGAGGACGAGGAGGAGGTATGGGTCGAGGTCAAGGACAGATCATCTTATAATTGTGCGCAGCCAGAACACTTGGCAAGGGACTCTCAGAACACTTGTACCACTTGTAGTTACTGCAACTCATTTGAACATGTCATAGAAGATTGTACTGCGTTGTTAGCCAAGCTTCAAGAGAAACGAGGAGGAAACCAGCAAATATAACTAATCAAATAAGAACCTCGCGGAGCAGGTCCCAGAGTCATTGTTATCACTAGAGGAGGCATTATTACAGGACAAGACAGAATGACCCAAGGAAAGACTATAGAAGAATCAGGAGTCATGAAAGTTGCAGAGAAGACACAAACTTTTGATGCAAATAAAGAAAAACAAATGTTTGAGGAGGCAAGAAAATAATTCAGGGGAGATCAAGGTTCTTCATCAAATACATGACTAGAAGTAAGAGAATGTGGAATTCCTCTGGAATTTGATCAGTCTGCTCTGCCAAAAGAAGGAAAATAGGTAAGCAATCTCATGGAATTCTTATATACTTGCATTAATTTGATTCAGGATGAGAACCATGTACAAGAGCTACAAAATTTAATTAGACAATACGAGCTAGGGAAGGTAGACCCCTTACTGAGTAGAGAAGTACACCAAATATGTAAAAAGAGGAGGAAAAATAAAGAATTACACCTGAACGCTCAAATTGGAGAGTATGATATAGACTATGTGGTCCTCGACTTAGGGTCGGAGGTCAATGTCATGATGAAGCAGACCTAGGCACTGATGGGAAAACCTAAGTTGATCTATTCCCCTATTAGGATTAGGATGGCCAATCAACAAGCTATGAGCCCCTTTGAAAGATTGGAAGATGTCCATGTAGACATTGACAGGGTCAGAACATTTGTGGACTTCGAAGTCATTGAGATAGTTGATGAAAGTTGTCCTTACCCCGCGTTGTTAGGAATTGATTGGGATTTCAGTAATCCCATTGTGGTTGATTTAAATAAAATATGAATGGCATTTGAAGGTGATGGCCTTAGGGTTATCGCACGTTTGGATCCTGACGAAGGTCCCGTATACACAGAGCCCATCAGAGAAGAAGATCGCGCATATGAGCTAGAAAACATATACAAATTGACAGCCAGATGGAAAGATTACATTAATCCTATAGCAGATGGAAACTTGAGTTGGCAAAGTGATAGCATGTTTTCATCAGACTTCAAAGAAGCACTGGAGAACTGGCAGAACAAAATGTATGAAGTATCTACAAGGAGATGTACTAGATTAACCAGAGAAGTTCGTTGGATCGGCACAACAGTAAGTAACTTACCCACCTTTGATGGTCTAAATAATTTAGAAGCATTATTGTTGAACTTTGAAGAAAGTGTACCAACCCAACAAAGATTGTTGGCAATGGATAAGGCCTTGAAAGAAACACCAGCAAGATGGTGGGGGACACACAAAAGCAACATTACAAACTGGATACAATGTCGCACTTTGATGACAGCGTGGTTCTCAGAGCAAATAGAAGGTTGTGAAGTTAGGTACACAGGTCAAAGTTGTCTGAAGGACCATGTGCGCAGTTGCGAGGAATCCTAGAGCAACATTCCTCAAGAGCAGTGGGTGCACAAATTCACTAACACACTGGACACAACCCCTATCAACTGGTATCTTCAAGAAGAACTGAGCCTCATTATTGTATATTGGGAAGGTATGACTCAAAATTTTGTAACTACCTTCTTATTCGAAAGCCAATATCCTACATTGGATCAAGTATTACATATTGTAAGACAGAAAGTATTTGAGGAAGCACCTAGCCTCCCTTTGGAGCAAGAAGAGGATGAATGGATTGTGCCTCTTCAGAAACTACAAGGCTATTTACAATATCAATGTTGATGAATACGATGATCCTAGGAAGGTGTTGACGGGCGAAATTGACCGCTCGTCAACTGGAGGAGTGAATCCGGTCTAGGGTTGTCTAATTAACCCAATCCATTTGGATTAATTCACTCTGACGGGTTTAGCAGCTCCGTTGGCCGATCTAAGTCCTAAAGAAAGCGAAAAAAATAACTAAAGAAAAAACAATGATCTAATAGATAACAACTACTAAAAAACTATATGTACATCTAAGTAAATATATATGTACAAATTAAATATTGTATGTATGATAATTTTATATACAATCTATACAAAGCACGAGTTTTAATCTAAACCCGAAAAAAATCAAATGTGGATTGATTACTTTTAATGATAATAATAAAGAAAGTAAAAACACTATCAAATTTTTTGGTTTTGTTTTCTTATATGCATACATTCATGACGTCACACATTATACTTCTTAATTAAATAGAAAATAATATACAGCAGAAAATGTTTTACATACAGAAAAATTCTATATTTAATAAGCAGACAAAATCAAGTAACAAGCTGACCTACTATTTGCATTCAATGTTTGTTCATTGTTTGAATATCCAACCACTTTTATCTGACGAATTAAACCTGCTACAGATCTTGAGGACTGCTCCTAATAAATGAGGAAAGATAATGTTGGAGATTGAATTATAACAACAGAACATTGAATAGATATAATTACAGTAATCATATGATTTGCAAATTGCTATGACAAGATAAATCTTTCTATAAGAACTTGCATGCAGACATTCAACATAAACTAGAGATGAATCCACTAATTTAAGTTGGATAGATGATCACTGTGTGTTTTCTTCTGAAACATGAAATATGGACAACATATATAAAACAAATGATATCAAATCGCAATAAACTATGCCGACAAAATCAATCATAATCTATTATCAAATTGAAATAAACATAACTTGAATGAAAACATCATACAGAAAAGCTAAAGTTGTAACGTGCATCATATTCCATTCAAGTCTGTAATAAAAATGCCCATACTCTTGCCCCAGGCTGAGATGATCCAATGTATACAAAATAATAGGTTTATATAGGTTTCAGGAAACATAATTGTTTCCTGTTGATAAGATCAAGTTTGTTTCAAAAATATGGGGGATGCAACCACCCTGATTTCACTGAATATCAAAAACTACCAACAGCCTAATCTATTTACTAAAAACACAAAGTTGATATGGCTGGGAGATCTCAACAATGCCTCATATATTCTTGGAAATCATGGGATCCTTAATTATCCTAAAAGAAAATAAAAATGAGAAGGTTTCAGATATGTTTTCAATTGTCAAAACAAACAATTCGAATTTTTCTAACTGGCTACAGAATCTTACGATTCTGTAGCTAGTTGTAATAGCAAATACAATCATATTTTATTCAATAAACAAAACAAACTAATCTTTATAAGAAAAAATAATTTATTCAATCAAATCGTATATCCTAACTTAAGAGTGACAAAATCGTGCTAAAATTAAAAAAAATCATACCTCAAATCATGGTATCAAAACTTATCAAGAAATTTTGGA
>JASDQU010306836.1:42304-53097 GCA_032191745.1 Picea mariana | reverse complement strand
TCAGACGCTCGGTTAAGATTTCGGAAATCGACACATGGTCGGATTTCACCACTCTTCTTTCTGACAGGGAAAAGATTAGAGACCCATTGTGTGTGCCTAACTGGGAAAATTATTTTAGCATTCAGGAGTTTGTTTAATTCCTTCTTGCCCATTGGTTCGAGTTTTGGGTGCATTTTCCTTAACTTTTGTTGAAAAGGTTGAGTCTGGGGTTTCATGGGAATAACGTGTTGTATGATGTTAGGATCAAAGGTTTTTAGGTCATCGTATGTCTAGGCAAAAACATCTTTAAATTATTTAAACAACTTGGTAAATGCTACTTTTTCTTGCTCAGAACACCCCAAACCCAAATTAATGCATTGTGGGTTGTCTTTAGTTCCCAAATTTACTTTTTCATGTGTCAAGGAGGAACTATTCATTTTATAGTTCACTGATTTTTTGAACCTGTTGTGAAGATCATAAAATTTTTCTAATCTAACCACAGATTTCGGGATAAAGTTTACCATGTCTAATGCAGATTCTGGGGATCACAGATCTGTTATTACTGTAAAGTCACAAAGATTTTCGTCATGGGTACCTTCGTCGATCATCGCACCCTAGAAAGTTTCTTCCATATGTAGAAAACTTATAATCTGTTGATCATCATCAAAGAATCTCCAATTCGTGATGTTGTCTGGGACGGACGGTCTGAACAACAGTTCAACGAAAAATGCATTCGGAGATAAGCCTTCTGCAAGAAAAAGTTTTGAAGCGACGTTAGCTAACAAATCAGCTTCCGAATTATTCAATATAGGAATAGAATTTATGTTAAATGCGGAAAACTTGTTCATCAAATTCCATACCTCAGTCTGATAGCTTTTAAGGTGCGGAGATAAACAGTGGATAGAATTTTTTACCTGTCTAACCATGATTTCCGAATCACCAAAGACAAACAAATTTTGAATGTTTAGATCTAATGTTTTTCTAAGGCCTTGTAGGAGTGCCTCATATTCGGTCATGTTGTTTGTACATTCGAATTCTAACCGGCAAGCAATCAGAGTCTTGTTACCTGCTGGATCGATGAGCACACACCCTGCACCAACTCCTTCCTTAGATTTTGACCCATCAAAGTAAAGAGACCATATTTTATTTTCATCGGGTGCATGTGACCACTGAGAGAAGGATTTTGACTATGTGTACGTCATAATCTCAGATTGTTGTTCCAGGTCAGTGATGGTAGAAGTTTCGGCCATGAAATTGTCGAAAAAAGTGTCCATCCCCTGTATTTCAAGCAAATTGGCAGAAGGAGTGAATGGTTCATTGGGATCATTTAAATCAGTTACCATGAACTTGAGATAACGTTCACGATTTACCTTGATTCTGTTAGGATTTCCATTCTCGGGCAGCCACAAGTTAGACCAATCCGTTGCAAAATAGACATGTAATTGTTTTGACCAATCTCTACTTAAAAAAAAACCATAAACTTCTGGGATATGTACAACAATGATATCAATCACTTGATGAACTTTAGGAATAGACGACAATCTTATAAGCACATTCTTTAATTCGCCTATCACTTTAACACTAGTTCGATCAAGCTGGATAATTTTCAAGCTGGATGGTTGAACTTCGGCATTAATTTTTTGACAAACAGACCAAGGCATTACGTAAGACGACGCACCTGAATCTACCATACAGTTATGTACATTCCTATTGAAAATTTCAAAAGTCAACAAAAATGGAGGGACATTTCTCCGAGTATTAACGGTGGAAGTTTGTTGTTTTTTACTTGCAGCCTCTGAAACTAGTTTATCTACATTTGTTACATTATTTACAGGAAGGTCTCTTTTATCATGAGGCTCAGATGTAGTTTTGGTAGAGGCCTTCTAAGGAATTTTAGGGTTGTTTTGAACACCTTTGTAGTTGTTCGGATTGCTATTTTTACTGTTCTCCGCAATATTCTGCAGCATTTTTTGCAGAAGAAAAGGGAATTTTAATAATTCGTAAATAGAAATGTTAGCCCTAAGCTTTTTTAGATCTTCAATCAAATCATAATCTAAACTTGGCTTTACTGAATTATGTTTAGTCTCAATCGATTTAGACTATTTTGGAGGCAAAGTCGTCATGATTTCAGAAGAAGGCTTATTTGCAGTCTTGCTCCTAGTATTGTAAGGATGCACTGTTTCGAAATTGGCTTGAAAAATGCTATCCAAAAAATGTCCGAAAATGTTTGGAGAGGATTCATCTTCTTCTACTGTCTCTTGTTCAGCTACCTCTTCAGGAATCTTGGGAGGAATCAAGTTATCATGTGCTTCTAGGATCATTTGAATAGCAAATTGTAGGCTTTCTAGATCTAGGCCTTCAGCATTTGAGTTAGATCAGTTGGTGGGAAAAGGATTCCTAAAAGGGGGTTCATAAGGCCCTTCACTCGAAGAAGCTTCTTCAGCCGACCTTTTCAAATCTATAACTTGGTTAGACAATTTCTGAACGACTTTCTGTAAGTTTTCTAAATCTGAACTCTCAGGTTGAGCTTTGTTTTGGGGAGGTCTAGGAAGCATTTCGATTTTCTTCTTGGAGGATGAACTAGTCTCTATCTCATTATTGGTAGTGTCTTTTAAGCTGAGAATATCTTTCTTGATCTGACTAGCCTCTTCGAAGGCTTCTAGCAACGTGGCTTTCTTGGATCTCTTTACCCAAATGGCTATGTTTTGATGTAATGCTTTTGTGTAGTATACGACAATAAGATTCTCGGCGGGCATTGAATCCATGGGGATTCAGTTCTTTAGTGTCAGGAACCTTTGATTAAATTCTTTGATTTTTTCTTTGGGGTTCATTTTTAAACTAGAAAGCTCCATGACTAGAACTTCAGGAGACTTGTCGTCTCCAAACTTCTCAAGGAAACAGGACTCAAATTTCTCCCATGACACGATGGTGTGGGGTTGTTGGGCAAAGTACCAAGTAGAGGCATTACCTTCAAAGGTGTAGGGAAAGAATCTACAGACTACATCTTTGTGCTCAACACTACGGAGTCTAATGGCTAGCATAAACTTTTTGATGTGATCTTCAGCAATCTGTTTGGAGTCTGGGTCAAATTTAGGGAGCCATTTCTCTGGGTGTTTGGGTAAAGGATGTTGAGGCCCAGGTATGACCACTGCATCTTGGTCGAGCGAGGGTCTGGCAGGATTGTTCGGATTGGCCATAGCTGTGGGTGGTGTCAAAGGCTGGGATGAGGAACTTCCTTTGTCTGAGGATTCTTCTCCAAAAGAAGAGGGAGATGAAGGGGGTGGTGATGGTGGAATACCAAATCCTCCCGCTGCAGGAGTGAGGATATGATCTGGATCTATAGGGTTTAAGGTAAGGTCAGTACCTTGAAGTTGTTCTCTAATATTAGAGAAGTCTAATGGTTGATTCAAAGGTCGGTTTGGTTGTCTGATACGGGCTAAGGCACTATGCATTCTTATGAGGGATTGACGAACAATCTCTTGTATGTCACCACCTGGAGGATTTGGAGTTACTGGTTCAACTGTGATCCATAGATCGGCGTTTGATGTGGTTTTGTTTGAGGGACAATGTTGTCTTCTGAATGAATTCTAGTTACTACAGGTGAGCGGGTAGGTGGGGGAGGAGTCTTACGACCTCCTCATGCCATTAATAGTTTCTAGGCCCTCCTTCTAGTGCCATTTGTTGACGGGCGAAATTGACCGCTTGTCAACTTGGAGGAGTGATTTCGGTCGGGGGTTCTCTAATTAATCCAAGCCATTTGGATTAATTCACTCTGACGGGTTTAGCGGCTTCGTTGGTTGATCTAAGTCCTAAAGAAAGTGAAAAAATAACTAAAGGAAAAACAATGATCTAATAAATAACAATCGCTAATAAATATACATACATCTAATATATATCTGCAGTTTAACTAACTAATACTAATAAAATAATTCTAGTTATCGTATGTACAATATATACAAATAATGAGTTTTAATCTAAACTCATAGAAAATCCAACATTTAATGATTCTTCCGTTGAAAGTAATAAAGAAAAATAAAATATTGTTTATTTTTTAGTTTATTTCCTTAGATATAAACACTCATGAAATCAAACATAAAACTGCCTAATTAAACAAAACATGCTAGATAGTAGAAAATGTTTTATATAGAGAAAACTTTTACATTTAACAAGCTGACGAAATCAAGCAACAGGCTGACCTGTTATTTGCATCCAATGTATGTTTGATGTTGAATATCCATCCACTTTTATCTCATGAAGTAAACGTGCTACAAATCTTGGGACTGGCCCTAATAAATGAGGAACAATAATGCTGGAGATTGAATTATAACAACAGAACATTGAATAGATATAATTACATTGATCATATGATTTGCAAATTGCTACGACGAGATAAATCTTTCGGTAAAAATTTGCATGCAGACATTCAATATAAACTAGAGATGAATCTACTAATTAAAGTTGGACAGATAATCACTGTGTGTTTTGTTCTGAAATAGGGAATATGGGCAGCATATATAAATCAAATGATATCAATTCGCAATAAACTTATGTTGACAAAAGCAATCATAATCTATTATCAAATTGAAATGAACATAATTGAATGAAAACATCACACAGAAAAGCTAAAGTTGTAATGTGCATCATATTCCATTCAAGTCTGTGATAAAAATGCCCATACTCTTGCCCCAAGATAAGATGATTCAATGTTTACAAAATAATAGGTTTATATAGGTTTTAGGAAACACAATTGTTTCCTGTTGATAAGATCAAGTTTGTTTCAAAAATATGGGGGATGCAACCACCCTGATTTCACTGAATATCAATAACTACCAACAGCCTAATCTAGTTACTTAAAACACAAAGTTGATATGGTTGGGAGATCCCAAAAAGTGTATCATCTCAACTTGGAAATCATAGGCTCCTTAATTATCCTGAAAAGAAATGAAAATGAGAAGATTTTAGATATGTTTTCATTTATTAAATCAATCAATACAAATTTTTCTAACTGCCTACAAAATATTACAATTCTGTAGCTAGTTATAATAGCAAATACAATCATATTTTATTAAGTAAGCAAAACAAACTAATCTTAATAAGAAAAATAATATATTCAACCAAATCGAATATCTAACTTAAGAGTGACAAAATCATGCTAAAATTTAAAAACATCATACCTCAAATCATGGAATCAAAACATATCAAGAAATTTTGGAATTTACGATAGCTGTAGCTGCCTCTACATTCTTGAAAATGACACGACCTGTAGTTTTCAATCATTTCTCCTTCCCTTGGATAATGGACTCGAGTCTGTTGTTTTCATTTGTCAACCTATCGACTTGGTCTCTTAAAGACTTGATTCGTGACTGTAGCAATGGAACATCAGTATAGTACTTGTCGATCCATGATCGGCACTCATCGCACTATGACAGTAATGATTTTGCATTAACACTAACAGCATTATGGATCGGAGAATCATCCATGCGAATGGTAGGCTTATCACAAAGTTGGATGCCAGGAAATTCTGGTTTATCCTTTAGACAAGGAGGCAGATTGTTAACATAGTCATAGGGTCGGTCAGGGTACAGCCCGAATGACACGGGGTCCTCTTCAACCAAGGATTTTTCAATTTCTAAGTCTGAGTCTTCACTCACTTCAATCGTGTTGATTGTGTTTGCACATGGTTTCAATTTTTTTCAAGCACATCGAGAAATTAAACAACCAGCCCTTTTGTTCTTGAAATTAACATCAACACTGCCCTTTAGCTTCTTTCCTGTAGGTTTTCTAACAGTTTTAGTGTTATCCTTTGGATGCAAAACCAATTGACTGTCCTGTTGAGTGACATTTGGGTAGGTCTAGGGTTCGTTACTAGGGGAATGATCACAGGCCTGGAACAGTGGAGAAGAGGCCGTAGGGTTCACAAGGGTTTCAACAATGGCTGGCTTATCTACCTGTCCCAAGTCATTATTGCCAAAACCATTTCGTGAAATGAAAGCATCCAAACTATCCTTTTGTGACCGTAACTGGTGCATTAGGATGATTTTAATCAGATAGTGATGAAATAAACTTGAGTCATACCTCTGTTTCCTAAACTGTTTACCCATTTTATATAGACTTTTGAGCAGGTGGTAAGGCATATTCAATGGAAAGCCAATAAAACTCATAAGGAGGCATAGATGATATAGGAAAACCAGTCTGAATCGACCCTCACAAGTGATGAATTTCTTCACTACAGTAAGTAAATCATGCCATCTAGGTTTCAAGAATGAAATCGGCATACCTCGATCACAGCTGGCTATTTTTCATGAGGTAAACAGTAACGTCCAGGGGACCTCCTCCACTTTCGCATTCTTGAACCATTTCTGAACAACTGCTGGCAATCCCGTGGCCTGGCTTAAGAATTATTCTGTCACTTCTAACTACACATCACCGATCTTTTCCCTACAGCCATCAAAGGTTAAGGCAAACTCTTGGGTGACCTGGAGGTTAAAGCCATGAAATTTTTCGATGAACAAACGCCAACCGTTCCTATCCAGATCCTCCCTAGCATTATCATATGAAAGCAGAGTTTGGATGTCATTTGGTTCGACCCTTACCACTAGAGACATTCTGAATGGAAGGGAATTAACATAGAACTCATAGGTAGGGTTTGGTAAAATTCCACAGAGCCATAGCCCCGAGCCTCATCAATACAATGTTGTGACTGTTCAAACAGTGGGCAAAGTGTTAATCACAATGCATGGAAGAAAAATCATGAAGCCCAAGACCATGCTCAGGATTAATTGCATTACGTACTACGTATGCCACCTTGGCATTGAGTACATGCTAGGACAGAGTACTTTAAAACATTGTGCGCGCATCCAAATTTAATTGCAAAGATAGGTGATTTACAAGAATTGAAAAGCCAAAGTTTCCATGAAAGAAATATGGTCAATTATCAAACCAAAATTAATACAAAAATCAAATACCAATTGATGGGGGTATTTCATTCAAACAACCATAAGTTTCTTAGGCATTCTTAGAATCGAAACAATCATAAACAATAGGAGCAACATGTCCATAGCAAGAAATCGCAATTCTATCACAAACGACATGCTTTCAATGAAAATTTAAAACAGAACGATGATGATAGTTGCAAGTTTTCATGCTTTCAGTCATGAAAATGAATGTATGAATAGATGATAGGTAAAATGCGATGATTTACAACTGTCGTTTAGAGAAACGCTTATGAAGAGTAGTAAAACTTCATAGACCCTGTAGGCAGCTTTGTAAAAATGATAATTATATACTCGCTGCCAACACTACTTCATTGGATTTTTTGTAGGATCTCAATTTGGTTTCTTCATATACATATTTTGGACACTTTTTCCCAGTTTCACCATTTTCTGGGTTCTGGGCTACTAGTTACAGCCTGCTGAAGTTCTATGCCAATTCGTGTTTTTGGTCTGGAATGCTACAGGTGCCTTCTTTATCATATTAAACATTTAACATACCCAGAAATTTAATTCATCTCTTGAAATTTCTTCTATGGTTCAATATCTTTCCATTGACTTCTCTTGTGCCTCAATCAGATTCTGAAGCAGAAAGTTATGGCTCTATGAAGTTAGTTGGGTCTTAAAATTTACCCTCCAATGTTTGTGTTGTAACTTTCTTATAAAATCTTCGTTTGACAAAGGGTTTCACCATTAGAAATCTCTCTCCGAGCTATTTTATTTGAGATGCAGAGACAAAGTGTACCAAGGTACACTCTATTCTCATGGTTTTTGAGTACCTAAAATCGCTCTTAAGGGCCTCAAAAACGCGCTACAAAAAGATGACATTCAAACAGTATAAAATGTCACGGAAATTCACTGGTTTTTCGTTATTGTTCACCATCCAAATGAATTTGCACGCATAAATTTCAATCTATACACCCCTATATAGCATGCACAGCAAAACCACAAGGTAAATCATGCTCCATGCACCTATAACCACTGTGCATCACTTCTCGGTCGCGCCAATAACTGATGTGCACTACTTTTGTGTCGAGCACTAATATCCACCGCCCACAGTTTTGGTTCTTGTACTATTCCTATTGTGCGCAGTTTTTGTATCATGTGGTGATATTCTGTGCACATTTTACTCTATGCGCTGCACCATGCCAAAGTTTAGTACGCCCCCACCGCGCACCATTAACTAAATTGTGGCATGACAACATATACTCATATTTCCCGTGCACCAACCAAACTCCTCTGCACTCTGTCAATACTCTGCACCCCACACGTGCCATTATTATGTGTCTGCACACCGCAAGCACCTTATTATGTGTATGCACACTGCATAATACTAAATTTAGTGTGTGCACACGCACACCGATGTTTTTCCATGCGATGCCAAAATTTAGTGCGCGCACCTGCACACCAACATTTTTCCGCGCGACACCAAAATTTACTACACACACCAGCACACCAATATTTTTTCGTGCAGCACCAAATTTTAGCGCACGTGCCCCCACGCCAATATTTTTCCGCATGGCACCAAAATTTAATGCACCCATCTGCGCACATTCATTTTTATGCACATCAATTCCTTGTGAATTCTGCAGCAGAAATTGGGGCTTTTTTCTAACTTTTTCCTCAATTTACCATAGACATTCTACAACTATTAAAATTGCTCAATTTCAACCTGATAACACCAATTCAACCTCGGCAACAACAAATCGTTGTGGGTTGACATTTCTGGAATGAATTTTTCCCAAACTCAATTCACGAATTGAGAATTTGAATTACTAATCTCGCTCCAACTGTCATGGCTTCACTATAACTTCAAATTCGACCAATTCTAGGTCTGAATTTGCTAGAACAGATATTAAATCAAGAATATCTCACCACATGGCCAAATTTCTCAATTTTCCCATGAATTTAACAACAAAAATTGGGGCTTTTCCTAATTCCGCACAATTGTTGTTACTTTTTCCAATTTTGCACAATTGATGTTACTTTTTCCCATGGACACTCTACAACTCGAAATTTGGCCACTTTGAAATAAATCCTCTGTGAAATTTCACTTCAACTCAAATTGCTCAACCCATCCAGGCTCAGTGTTGAAAACTTAAGCTCTGATACCATATTGTAACATCCCCGGCCACCCAGGCCAAGGCATGCTACTACAAAGAACTCTTTTGTTCTCTGCTCAACATAATGTAACATACCCAGCGTCCAACTGAGCTATGCCACATACATTTTTCAAACTGCATGCAATTAAACTATATACACACAGAACTCTTGCGGAACTTTTTATATAAAACATAAACAAACAAATACATTTTGTAAATGCACAAATTCATACTGAAATAATAGTAAACATATACATGCAACATATATAGGAAATACCCATAAATATACAGATAGTTATAACCACACATAGGATAAAACCATAAAAATAAACACATAAATAATAATGCAGCATGTAAATTTATCACACAATTGAGACTTATCTTAGTAAGAATATCACCAACTGTGTTCATACCTTCCACGAACCTCCTAGTCTTAAACCACACTTCTCATCATTCTATGCAGTGGGTCACCCCCAAGATGGGACTAAACTCCACCTGGGTAAAGGGATTCCTAACCAGGCTAATGTATCATAGACAACAGGAAAGACTCTGTCACAGGTGCCCACACAAACTAATAGCCTACAGTCCCTCATTTCCCATATGTCTGTCCCACCCCAGGAAGTGTGCCCCTTCTCTACTCAACAGTCCTTTGGTTTCCCCGCTTCCTTTCTAGGCTTCATCAATAGGTCGGACAGGAAGTCTCAGAGCCCTGTAGCTGCAATTTAGCACCTTCGGGAAATCAATTCCCAACAATTCTCTCACCCAGAGATAAATTGCCCATGGTCCTGACAACCCGCCTCTTCAATATTCCACTTGCCTGACAACCCGCTTTTTCCGTCAAGCTCCCAAGATAACCATCTACACAAACATGTATGGGTATGGATACAGGTTCATGTAAAATGACAGGAAAATATGAAGGATAGTTGACTATGTGAATGAAACATCATGGTATGGCTCCATGGATGACTCAATGATGGAAAATGAAATAAGTCCAAACAATATGTATGCTTGTTCCCAAGTTGACACTTGTCATGTTGGGAGCTACTTTGGCCCACTTATCCCCAACTTTAGAACTTAGGATAAAATAATTATCCATACTTTATGATTTAAGAAATATTAATATAATATTCCTTTTTGGCTTAAGCTCCCTAGCTTAGCCCTTTTTCTTAACTTTTAGCCCACCCCCTTTCCCTAACTAGTGAAGTTTAGTCCCCCATACTCTTTTATCATGGTCGGTCTGCGCACAAGGATGTATTGTATATTAATGATGTGACATATACAAAAATAGGCACACTGGCCTTTAACATCTAGGCTCTCCGGCCTAATCATCACAAAACTGGCTCACTATCCTATAAAACACCGCATATACACAAAGGCCCCCTGGCCTCAAAATCGCGTGCACTTAAGTTGTCGCGTGCGGCATCCTGGAATGTGCACACTTCGTCATTTTAGTTCACACTACGCCATGAAAGGTGCATACAAAAAAAGATATCAAGCTGTTAGGGACCTAACCCCTTACGTAGGTAGAACAATGTATTCTGATGTAAAAAAGGTCAATATTAATAAGGCCTTGCAATAAGGTAGAATAAATCGAATGTAAGAAGACCTAATAGAAGCTTTCGCTTCTAGAAGGATCTTCCTCTAGATGGTTCTCTTGATAGACATATTTAGCATAAATAGGAGTCGAGGGCATGTGAACCCTAGCTTGGATATTATTGTAATA
>JASDQU010306835.1:43972-62625 GCA_032191745.1 Picea mariana | reverse complement strand
TTGAGTTTAAATTTATTTTTTCTACGGTCATATATAAAAAATTGAAAGTAAAAAAATATTATGGTTAAAACATTTGAATGGTGGGTTGACTAATGGGGAGATATCTTTATGTGCTCAACATGGAGTCAACGATTGACACACACATACACACTAACCTTCAACGTAGATCCATCTTAATTATGAATGTATCTGATGTAGGAGCATCAAATACACATCAAGCGAGCCAGCGTGGAGCGGAAAACAGCTGGATAAGCCAGCACACATTTTGAAAATACTTTGGGGATGTTGCGTGATCTTAAATGGGCCATTTAAGAGACGGCACACTTGTATTGTAACGTACCTTGAGTGGATAGCTCTCGTCCTTACGTAGATGAGGCATTTAAAGTAGTTAATGATGGGAGATAGAATATTTAATTGTAGATTTGATAGTTTAGAATCCAAGAGGGAAAATGGATATAGACACCCTCATTGTATCATTGTAACATATTGAAGCAGAAGAGAAGAAGAGCATGCAGAGAACTGTGTAGAGAACATCCATGTACAGATATTGAATTAATAGAAGAAAGCTTTGATTCAAATCCATGGTTATGTGTCTATTCTCTGTGTATTGATGTTATGCTCATGAATATTTGCTTTCTGTCATACATTTGCTTTTATATGTTGTGTATGTGATTTCATGGTTGAATTGAAGTCTAAGAAGGTGAGTGAATGAGTATCAATTGTTTCTCTAAGTGAGCCAGAACATTCCTGCAAGGAGTGCAGTCGAATTTTCCGCAAGGAGTGCGTCAACAGAAGGGTTTACTTAGAGATAGATTTTTTCTCATTCCCTCGATAGTGCAGATAGGCACAGTGTCATGCAAGGAGTGCGCAGGCCAAGCGAAGTCTCAGAGTTGCGATTCTGAGCAAAGTATTGGAAGACTGCTGCTGCAGGAGTGCGCAGGGTCGAAAGACTTCAACACTTGGAGAAAGTTGAAGATTTACCGCAAGTAGTGCGTGCAAAGTTCCTTCAAAGTAATTGAGAATCGCAAGGAAGCTAAGGAGGAGTAGGCCTTCGAACTCAAGGAAGGACAAGCGCGGGGAAGTCGTCGTCGAAGGTGTGGAGAAGTAGCGCAGGTTGGCGAGCGAATGAGTCTCATGGAGAGACATTTCTTCCTTTTCGTGGAATTGTACAAGGAAGAACGGATGATTGGAATCTTTCGGGGATATTTCATGAAGTTTCGAGGGCCGTTGGATCTTGCGGAGGTACAAGGACATTACGACAGAAGCATTTAAGGTTCGAAGCTCAGGAGGGAAAGAGTCGTCGATCGGGATCACGAGGAGTGTGGTTCTACTCGTGGATCGGCATATCGAGAGTTCGTGAGGTGACACTCCAAATTTATGCAACGAAAGTCGCGATAGAGCGAGAGGCGATATCCCGACAGTGACGTAAGTCGTGTGGGACCACAGGAGTAGTGGAAGGCAAGTGGCATAAACCATCGGAGGTTCGACGTCTCGGGCATCGAGAGTCGACGGGAAAACTATCTGACCTCACGAGAAGCGAAGTCGCGAGGTAGCGATATTTCGAGTATCGGCGTCTTGGGCCTCGGGAGTCGAGGTGGGATTCATTTGATCTCGCGAGTGGTCAAGTCACGAGGGAACGATATCGTGAGTCTTGGCCTTTCGGCATCTCATGTGTCAGGAGTTGGAGAATCGAGCGCTAGGAGTCGCGAGTGGCGAAGTCGCGATAGTGCGAGGCTGCGATAGCGCGGAAGTCCCAAGAGAAGTGACGGGTTTGGATGGGTCAAGTCACATGTGCGCATCGGAGTTTCGGTGCCTTGGGCATCGGAGGTTGTAGAACCAAAAGCTTGGGGTCGCGAGTAGCGAGTTCCGATCCTTCGAGAAGTTAAGGAAGGGGATTGCGAGAAGAAGAACCTGTGGGGTGCAGATTTTCCGATAGGGAAATAGAAGAACCGTTGAGTTCTTCGGGTCGAGGAGTGAGGAAGGTCCTGAGGAGAGCGTTCGTACTCCGAGGGGTGCGGTTGCCGTCAGAGTGGTATCAGAGTGGGAATTCTTTGTTTTCTATAGCAGAGAGAGAGATAATTCACCATGCCGCCCAAAAGGGAGAGACAGTCACCCGGTCCAGAAGATAGGGAGGTGAGAAGAAGAGGCAGGCCGGCGGGAAATCCAGAGATGGAGAGACAGATGCGAGATCTCAGAGCGAGACTCGAAGATATGGAAGAAGCGCATAGACGCATAGCTAGTGCTGGAGATCTAAGTGACTCTGAAGGCGAAGTAGAGGATGAACGTGAGGAGGAAGTTGTAGATGAAGATGCATCAACTGAACGGTTGATAAAAGCTATCGCCAGAATGGGTGCGAAGGAAAAAGTGGACATTCCAGTTTACAAGGGAAACTTGGATGCAGAAGAGCTACTAGAATGGATTAGAGCTCTTGACACCTACTTCAATTATGAAGATATCGAAGAGGATAAAAAGGTCAAACATGTTGTCACACGCTTGAAAGGACATGCAGCATTATGGTGGGATGAGGTACAAGCTGACAGACGCTGCAAAGGCAAGCAAAAGATCAAAAGCTAGGATCGAATGATTGCGAAGATGAAGGCAAAATTCATCCCAAGGGATTATCAAATCACACTGTTCAGGAGAATGAAGAACCTGAGACAGAAGTTGATGACGGTAAAGGAGTATACCGAGGAGTTCTATCGACTGAACATCAGAGCAGGTCATTGGGAGAGCGATGATGATAAGGTTTCCAGATATCTAAATGGTCTGAGATACGACATTCAGGATGAATTAAGCATGGTAACCATCAGGACGGTGGAGGATGCTTATCAGATGGCTCTGAAAGTCGAAGAGAAGCTGAGCCGTAAGAAAGGTCAGCGAGGGCGAGGCAGAAGTCAGCCCAGAGGCAAGGCAGTTGCCCAGGATAAATATCAGAAGCCCAAGGAGGAATGGAAGAAACCTCAGGGTAGAGTTGAAAGAGGTGGTACCTCACAGAGGGGGCCATATGTTGAACAAAGAGAACAACAGCATAATGAGCAGAGAGGAGATTATGTTGATGCAAACACATTTCCTCGTACTAGAGGTAGAGGAAGAGACTGAGGTGGAGTAATCACATGCTTCACATGTGGAAAGAATGGGCACAAGTCATTCGAGTGTCCAGAGAAAAAGAAAGATAGTGGAGAAGCTCACATCACTGAGGCGCAGAGGCGTGATGTTGAGACCGAAGACACTGAAGCAGGAAGGTCACTGACGGTGCATAAAGTCCTTTTGACACCTGAGAAGGAGGTGGAGAGTTCAGCTCAAAGGACCAGACTGTTCAGGATAGCTTGCAAAACCAAGGATTGGGTATGCAAGGTTATTGTTGACAGCGGTAGCACAGATAATCTCATTTCGACCGATATGGTGTAAAAACTGGAGCTAGAAACGACTGATCACCCGAGTCCATATAAAGTTTCATGGCTGCAGAAGGGACATCAGGTGAGTGTCACTAAACAGTGTTTAGTTGAATTCAAGATAGGAGGATATAATGATAAAGTACTCTGTGATGTTATTCACATGGATGTATGTCATTTATTGCTGAGTAGACCATGGAAATATGACCGAAATGTGGTTCATGATGGGAGAATGAACACATATACTCTGGAAAAAGATGGGAGGACACACAGGTTGCTTCCGATAAAGGATAAAGAAGTGAAACTGGAAGTAAACAACACAATACTTCTCATGAGTGGGAAGGAACTTCTCACGGAGATGGAGAAGAAGGAAGATCCACAATTCTTTGTGGTCAGAAAACCGAGGATTGTTCTGACTAGCACAAGAGTGGATGACTTACCAGATGAGATTCAGGAACTACTGGAAGAGTTCGCTGATATCATCGTGGACGAATTACCTCATTCGTTTCCACCAATAAGGAGTGTGAGTCACCATATAGACCTCATACTAGGAGCTAGTTTGCCGAACAAAGCTGCGTACAAATTGACGCCGCAGGAAAATGAAGAGGTCAAGAAGCAGGTCCAGGAGTTGTTGGACAAAGGATTAGTCAGGGAAAGCTTGAGTCCATGCGTTGTTCCGATAGTGCTTAGTCCAAAGAAAGATGGAGGATGGAGAATGTGTACTGAATCAAGAGCGATCAACAAAATTACCATCAGGTACAGGTTTCCACTGTCGAGAATGGATGATCTGATGGATTGCTTGAGTGGGGAAAGATTTTTTTCAAAGATAGATTTGAAAAGCGGATATCACTAAATTCGCATGAGGGAAGGTGATGAGTGGAAGACAACATTCAAGACAAACAAAGGTTTGTACGAATGGTTGGTCATGTCGTTTGGCTTGACAAACACGCCCAGTACATTCATGAGGCTGATGAATGAAGTCTTGAGGGAATTAATCGGGAAATTTGTAGTTGTATATCTGGACGATATACTAATTTACAGTAAATCGGAGGCTGAACACCTAAAGCATTTAGCTGTAGTAATGAGGAAGCTACAACAAGAGAAGTTGTTGGTCAATATGAAAAAGTCCTCATTTATGTAGATAGAGCTCATTTACTTGGGTTTTGTTATTTCAGCGAATGAGTTGAAGATGGATCCGGATAAGGTGGAAGTGATTAAAAATTGGCCATCACCGAGAAATATTTTCGAGGTGATGAGTTTCCATGGTTTGGCTAGTTTCTACCGAAAGTTCATCAGGAATTTCAGTGAAATTAGTGCAGCGATGATGGACACAGTGAAGAAGCGACATAAGTCTTTTCATTGGATAGTGGAGGCTGAGAAGAGCTTCAATCTGCTGAAGCGAAAAATAACGGAACGACCAGTGTTGGTGTTACCGGATTTCCAGAAGACATTTCAGGTGAAATGTGATGCAAGCGCATATGCCATAGGAGTGGTCTTAAGTCAAGAAGACAGACTAGTTGCATATTTCAGTGAGAAGGTGGATGAAGCAAAGCTTAAATACTCCACGTATGATAAGGAATTTTATGCTATCATACAGGCGTTGAAGAAGTGGAGGCATTACTTGATCCCGAAAGAATTTGTATTGTACAGTGATAATCATGCATTGCAGTTTGTGAGTCAACAGGACAAGTTGAATCAGAAACATGCTAAATGGGTAGAGTATATGCAGAATTTTACATTTGTAATTAAACACATTTCAGGTACTGCTAACAAAGTGGCTGATGCTTTGAGCAGGAAATGTTTGTTGCTGCAGGAATTCCAAGTCAAAACATTGGGTTTTGAAAACCTCAGGGATATGTATGCAGGAGATGCAGATTTTGCAGAAGCATATGAAGTTGCTAAGAATCCAGTTCTCAGAGATCGGAGTCCTTGGATAGATTACATGATCCAGGAGGGGTTGTTGTTCAGAGGCAATCAACTGTGTATTCCAAATTGCTCCATGAGGGAGAATTTACTAAAAGAAAAACACAGTGGAGGCTTGGCAGGGCATTTTGGCCATGACAAAACATTCACAAAGCTGAGCGAATCATATTTTTGGCCAGGCATGCATGCAGATGTCAAGAGCTTTGTTGACAGGTGTCAAATTTGTCAGCATTCGAAGGGGAGAAAGTAGAACGCGGGGTTTTATCAGCCATTGCCCATACCAGAGAGGCCATGGGAGGCGATAAGCATGGATTTTGTATTAGGTTTGCCAAGGACACAGAGAGGGTTGATTCCATATTTGTGGTGGTGGACAGGTTTTCAAAGATGGAAAATTTTATTCCATGCCAGAAAACCAGCGATGCGACTCACATCGTGAATTTGTTTTTCAAAGAGGTCATTCGACTTCATGGATTGTTGAGAAGCATAGTCTCGGATAGGGATACGAAATTCATAGGTCATTTTTGGAGGACGCTATGGAAGAAGCTAGGAACTAACTTGGCGTTTAGTTCAGCTTATCATCCGCAGACGGATGGGCAAACAGAGGTGGTGAACAGAAGTCTGGGGGACTTGCTGAGAAGCTTGGTGACAGAACACCATGGCAGCTAGGACAACATATTGCCACAGACAGAATTTGCGTACAACGATTCAGTGAATCAGAGTACAGGAAAGAGTCCATTTCAGGTTGTATATGGGATGCAGCTGAGAGGAGTGTCTGAACTGCGGGATTCAGAACAGACTGCTACTAGCAGTGCTAGTGCAGAGGAATTCGCTGAGGTGATGAAGGAACTTCACGGCAAGGTGAAGCAGAGACTGAAAGATTCAAATCAGGAGTATAAGCGTAGAGCATATCAGCATCGGAGACAAATTCAGTTTGAAGTTGGTGATCTGGTTCTGGCACACTTGAGGAAGGAAAGGTTCCCGAGGGGAACATACAACAAGTTGAAAATGAAGAAAATCGGGCCTTGTAGAGTCTTGAAGAAATTCAGAGAAAATGATTATGAGATTGAGTTGTCGGATGGCATCAGAATATCTTCGATATTCAATATTGCAGATTTATACCCATACAGGGCTGGAGAAGCAGAAACTGCAACTAAGGAGCCAGTGATCCAGTGGTAGAAGAAGATGCTGATAGCAGAAAAGACACAGATGGAGTGCATACTGGACAAGAGAGTGGGTAAAAAGACCAGGCGAAAAGAATACTTTGAGTATCTGGTCAAGTGGAAGAACCACCAAGTGGAAGATGCCAGCTGGGAGACTGAAGCAATGGTACAGAAGCATGGACAGACCGTGCAGGAGCTCATGGACAGGAGCCCATGAAAGTTTTCAAGCCGAGGAGAATGATGCAGGAGCATCAAATACACATCAAGTGAGCCAGCATGGAGTGGAAGACAGCTGGATAAGCCAGCACACATTTTGAAAATACTTTGGGGATGTTGCGTGATCTTAAATGGGCCATTTAAGAGATGGCGCACTTGTATTGTAACGAACCTTGAGCGGATAGCTCTCGTCCTTAGGTAGATGAGGCATTTAAAGTAGTTAATGATGGTAGATAGAATATTTAATTGTAGATTTGATAGTTTAGAATCCAAGAGGGAAAATGGATATAGACACCCTCATTGTATCATTGTAACATATTGAAGCGGAAGAGCAGAAGAGCATGCAGAGAACTGTGTAGAGAACATCCATGTACATATATTGAATTAATAGAAGAAAGCTTTGATTCAAATCCATGGTTATGTGTCTATTCTCTGTGTATTGATGTTATGCTCATGAATATTTGCTTTCTGTCATACATTTTCTTTTATATGTTGTGTATGTGATTTCATGGTTGAATTGAAGTTTGAGAATGTGAGTGAATGAGTTTCAATTATTTCTCTAAGTGAGCCAGAAGATTCCTGCAAGGAGTGCAGTAGAATTGTCTGCAAGGAGTGCGTCGACTGAAGGGTTTACTTAGAGATAGCTTTGTTCTCATTCCCTCGATAGTGCAGATAGGCACAGTGCCATGCAAGGAGTGCACAAGCCAAGCGAAGTCTCAGAGTTGCAATTCTGACCAAAGTATTGGAAGACTGCTGCTGCAGGAGTGCGTAGGGTCGAAAGACTTCAACACTTGGAGAAAGTTGAAGATTGACCACAAGGAGTGCGTGCAAAGTTCATTCAAAGTAATTGAGAATCGCAAGGAAGCTCAGGAGGAGTAAGCCTTCAAACTCAAGGAAGGAAAAGCGCGGGGAAGTCGTCGTCGAAGGTGCGGAGAAGTAGCGTAGGTTGGCAAGCGAACAACGAGTCTCGTGGAGAGACATTTCTTAATTTTCGTGGAATTGTACGAGGAAGAATGGACGATCGAAATCCTTCGGGGAGATTTCGCGAAGTTCCGACGGCTGTTGGATATTGCGGAGGTACAAGGAGGTTATGGCGGAAGCGTTTAAGGTTCAAAGCTCAGGAGGGCAGGAGTCGTCGATCGGGATCATGAGGAGCGTGGTTCTACTCATGGATCGGCATATCAAGAGTTCGTGAGGTGAGACTCCAAATCTATGCAACGGAAGTCGCGATAGAGCGAGAGGCGATATCCCGACGGTGACGTAAGCCGTGTGGGACTGCAGAAGTAGTGGATGACAGGTGGCATAAACCATCGGAGGTTTGACGTCTCGGGCATCGGGAGTCAACGGGAAAACTATCTGACCTCGCGAGAAGTGAAGTCGCGAGGTAGCGATATTTCGAGTATCGGCATCTCGGGCCTCGGGAGTTGAGGTGGGAGTCATTTGATCTCACGAGTGGCGAAGTTGCGAGGGAGCGAGATCGTGAGTCTCAGCCTTTCGGCGTCTCATGTGTCGGGAGTTGGAGAACCGAGTGCTAGGATTCGTGAGCGGCGAAGTCGCGATAGTGCGAGACTGCGATAGCGCGGAAGTCCCGAGAGAAGTGACGAGTGTGGACGGGTCAAGTCACACGTGCGCATCGGAGTTTCGGTGCCTTGGGCATCGGAGGTTGTAGAACCAAAATCTTGGGGTCGCGAGTAGCGAGTTCCGATCCTCCGAGAAGTTAAGGAAGGGGATCGCGAGAAGAAGAACCTGTGGGGTGCAGATTTTCCGATAGGGAAATAGAAGAACCGTTGAGTTCTTCGGGTCGAGGAGCGAGGAAGGTCCTGAGGAGAGCGGTCATACTCCGAGGGGTGTGGTTGCCGTTAGTATCATGCATTGAGAGGCATCAAATCCTTCAAAATGAAAACATTTCTTCAAGTTTTGTACTCTAAAAAAAATTTCATCTAGAAGAATGTGATATCTCTCAATGCATGATAGAGCCAAAGTTAAGATAGATCTAACCGGTGGTATAGACATTATAATGTCAGTGTAGTAATACTCTTAACATTAATGTGTCACAATGTGTATTATACTCTAACCTATAGATGATACACCTTATACGAGTAAGAAACACATATATGGCTATCAACTTTGTAGAGATACTACATACACACAGGGTTATTTCTCTTGTAGCACCACATGTACAATAGACTATATTTATCATTTCTTATTACCTTTATAGGAAACCTTCCTATTGGATTTTGATGGATTAATCAATCTTTTCATCAGAAACCCTAATCTCATGGTCATGAATTAAAGATGCTAGCATATTCTCATCGTCTCCTCTAAATAAATGGATGAGGTAGATTTTAATAAATTAAATTTCTTGCATTTATGAATGCATACATTTGTGTTTACTTCTTAACATTTTCTTAATATGATTAAAAAAATATTGGGTTGGCCACTCATTACCACATTTGGATGATTATCAAGACTAATATGTATACAATGCATGATTTTCATTTGATTGTGCTTAAATTAGTAGTGGAGTATGGAGTATGTCGGGCTCACATTTCGATGGTGGAATGAAAGGTGTTGAGGATGTGGAGGGATGGTGTTTAGGTGGTGGTATGTCATGTCGAGTCATTTAATGGGGGGTTCACTTCATCTACCCACAACTCTGCACAACATATGGTTTTTTCTACTATGTAATGCACTTTGAAGGGATTTATTTTCAAACCATTTATTATCATGTGATGGGATGACGAATGTAGATAGCCTAGCTTCAGATGCATGTTTTAGCCTGGTGGAAAACGACGCACAAATAGTTACAGCAACCCATCTGTTCGGAGGAAATTTTAATCTATACAAGCGGCCATGATTTAGGGATTCTAAACACCCTATATCCCTCTTGGAGAACCATCACAGGGTTTGATTTTAGAATAAGGAGTTGTTATATTATGATGTTTGTATATCTCTCTTTTTTTTCGTTCTTTTTTATGTTAAAGTTTATGTTGATGTCTAGAATGATATTTTTGGATTTAACCACGCAAGATACCATCGATTCAAGGTATCTTAAAGGTTTTATTTAGATATAGGGTGCACGATGCTCAAATTGTTTTATACTACAAAGTGGAGACTTCTAAGCAGGAAACGTTCTTGCAAAGTGAGCATCACTAATCCCTACAATGCAATGAAAGGTTATGCGCACACTAGAAATCTATTAACAAACACTTAATGGAGTGTTAATTTATTAGCGAATCATTAATGTAGTGTTAGATGTGTATTTGCGGTAGAGATTATTATTGCATCCAAGGTCTCATTATGTATTTTAGCATGGATAAACTATAAGAGAGAGGTCGCTTTTTATAGTATAGTTTTGCATGAGGATAATTTAATAGAGAGATTCACATTATATAGTTTAGTATGTGGAATATTGTAATGTCTGTAACAGTTATTTATTAAATTTATTTTAATATTGGACCTTTCAAAGATGTAGAGAGATTAAATCTTACAAAGTATAAGCCTTTTCCAATCTCTCAACTCTAAATTTATTCTTATTTTAACAAACGAAGACTAGAGTGAGTACTCACACATAGGTTTGCAGATGCAAAGGAGATGATTCTCCAAAACCTGGTAAGAAATGAATATGTCATAATACCTACAACTAACATCAACAAGAACAAAGTTCCCATAAGATTTGTGATCATATTATCAGACTTATGAAACCAGTAAATGTTAGGATATTTTGACAATTAGGAGTTAGTTAGGATCACCTTGGTCTAATGCATCGTTAGGTAAAAGGGTGTTTCTTAGTGTGTTTCTTTAATATGCATTAGAATGCATTTGGAGTCAGGAAATCTGATGGTCGCGATATGTTCCCAACATAGAGTGATCTCATGGTTCACATTATCCTTGATCTTAATGGATATATTGATATGTGGCTTAACACTCGATTGGTCCATGATCTCTATTTAAAGATCTTACAAGTGGACTAACCTTATGTGAAAGACAAAAGTCAGCAGTTCGATTCTTTGCACTTCTAAAATGTCACGCGGAATGGGAAAGGCTAGGATATATATGTGGACAACAGGTGGATGTTGGCCGCCATGTATGACCAATTCATTGAAAATGTCATACTTGAATTGACTCACTCCCATAAGGATTGATTGAGAGTCTGCAAGACATATATGGCTTGTTGATTGCAAATGTCATTCTTGACCAGACTCGCTCCCATAATTAGTTGCATCAATTGATTGGTCGAGGGACATCTCTTTGAGGGTTTACAAACAAGCGCCCGCCAATTTCCTTTTGTTATTAATTTAGTCAACTCAACTAATGAGAGTGGTATCGTGTGGATTCAAACATCTAAAATTGGAATATCAAGTGTGGTTTCAATGATGATAATGGAAAAGGATATTATGGAATTATAAATACTAGCATACCCCTAAAGTAGGGGAAAGGAAACATCGAAGTGAATTGGGGTGGTTATATTGTTTAAATACTTGAGTGTTTTTGAATGGAAAATGTATACATCAAAACGTCCATCTTCATCCCACATCTCGTGGAATATTTGCAATGGTATTGTCAATGTGCCATTTATATTTAACTACAACAATTTGTAACCATACCACCCAACCCAAAGTAGGTTAATTTATTTTTTTTAATATGGATCATTTGTTTAAAAAATTATTTTTGGTGCACCATTTATATTCAACTACATCTGTGTGTAACCATACCAAACACACTAGGGTAAATTAAAATATTTTACAAAAAATATTGCCCATTGTTCCAAAAATGCTTGTTGGCATGCTAAATAAATTAAACATCGTTGATGCATAACCATTTCACATGCACTAGTTTATGCTTACAATTTTTCAAAAAAACTTGTCAAAGTGCCCAATACATTTAATAGCATCAGTGCATAATCCTACCATGCACACCAAGATATGGTAAAATAATTTTTTTAAATATTAGTTTTTTTTTTGTTTTTTTTGTTTTTTTTAAATATGGTCGATACTCTTGATAGACTTGACTGTACTAATTCATAACCATGACACATGCACCGACTAAAATTAAAATATTTTATTAAAAAATACCAACCATTTTTTCAAAAAGAATTTAGGTGCTTGCTATATATTTATCAACATGAGCGTGTAACACAACCATGCACACCTATGTAGGTTTTAAAAATATTTAAGAAAAATATAAATGATGTGCTTGATACATATACAGGCTATAGTATGTTGGTATATAAGGCGTGCCATATTAAGGTAAAAATGATAACAAACACAATTTTCATTTCAAAGATCAATTAGTGCTCCATACACATAAAAACATTGCTGTTCATTGTTCCCCTATGACCACCTCATTGTGTGGTGCTACTAAGTTACCACATTTCTTGATTCATTCGCTTCCATGATGGATTTTTTTTTGTTTGAAATTTTGTAAATAATATCAAATTTTCATTTTTCTCTACATTGCAACCATGCCTCCTTGACAAAGAAGAAATTGGGTAAATTGATTGTTATCTCTTAATTTACATTTTTAGCAATTTAAAATTTAAAATTAGGCTTCAAATTGGTTTTTTTCTTTTCTTTATTTTTGAAAAAAATCCATCAACATAGACTTGGCTTTCAACCCATACCAAATGTTGGTTCTCTTATAAGCCACAATAGAAAACAATGTTCCACTGCATTTTAACCGTACTGGAGAGTTATGTTTAGCACATGAAAATTTTCCATGCTCTTTGGTTCATTAATAAATGTACATATGTATCTAGATTAGTGCTCCACCTAAGATTAGTTGCACCACTAATACCCAGTAACAACATTGAGCATGGTTACTGTGCACATAGATAAATAAAAACACTAGTTTGACCCACACTGATTGTTGATGCATATTTAGGAGGCATCGATGTGTAGTGCTTTGAATCATCGTAAGAAAAAGAGATAATTATAAGAATGCATGTGTGAATTTCCCACACCCTCTCATGTGCTAACAAATGTATGGATGCACCAATGGAAGTTCCCTATTATGATGTGGTGCACCATTCACCCTCAATAACAATGCCAAGGGATAGTGGTTCTCTTTGTCATTTGTAGCACACCAGAGTTATCAATGCACTAGAAAATATTATGGTGTGTTGAATATGATACATGATCATAAAAACAATGCACATATAAATAAATTACATAAATAATGAATAATATTTTTAAAACTTACCAGTAGATGAAGCACTTAGTAAGATCATTGTTGTTGGTGCATTATTATAAATGTATCATATTGAATGTGTTGATGCACTTGTGAAACTATAGTGGACCATGTACGGGGCTTTTAATTAAAATGGGTGCATGAGTTAGTTTAACAAATTTTTTATACATAAAATTTAAGTACAATATTTGATTAATATTACAAATGGTAATTTAATATAGATTATTCATTTTACAAGTATATTTTCCTAATGAGATTTGTATGTGAATTAAATACAACCACAACAGTAGAAGTTTGACCAATATAACTTTGTGCAAACTGACGATCCTTTTTATTGTCCATTCTAAAGGATCATCTTTGGCACATTTTTCCACCATAAAATAACTTAATGTTTTCTTTTGACCATATTTAATAGTCAGTCATGGGTATTTTGTATGTTGCTTATTGAATGTATGATTGAGGTGGATTTATGTGTATAATATATCTTTTTTCACTAATGTTTTTGTCAAAAGATGTGTATTCCACCAACCAAGTCGAACTCCAGGAGTCAAGGGTGATAACCTCCTAGAAACAGGGGATTTTGTCTCCCTCAAGGAGCTATCAGCCAATGATCAAGGGAAATTGTCCCTACCTACCTCCAAGAGCACTCCTTCTGCATTAATGACCACTTCTAATCAACAACAGTTTAATATACAGGTTGAAAGGGATGATATCCCTCATTTACCCATTTCTCTCCTTGATTTAGGAAAGGAGGTTGAACTCTCTATCTATATATAGACCCCTAGCCTAGGAGAGAGATATAGAGAATTTTGGAAAAGTATTGTGTGGAGATTTTGTGAAGACTCGTACTGAGAAATTGGAGCTTTCCTACTCTTGATGCATTACTAATATTTATGAAATAAAGATGGCTTTTCTTTCAGTGTATTAAAGTTTCTTTTAGGCTCTGTGTGCTTCTTAGGTAGGGCCCATCCAAGAGGGCTCAAGGAACCTGTTACCATCTTTATAGTAATCATGCATATTTAGATAATATTTAATTCTCTTTTGAAGTTTAATACATTTTTTTATAACTAGTTCTAGTTTTTGTCAAAGTTATCACAAGTTATCTAGTCACAACAGACATCATGTAGAAATGTTCAATAGCCTCTTGAAGCACTAATAGGTGCCTCCCAAGGCCAAGAAACTCATATTCACTTCATTTATTTATAGTCTATATTTTTTCATGCTTTTAAATACTTGCACTTCCTTTTTAGACTGCATTTTTCTTCCTGTAGGAGTTTCCTATAGAAACTGTACAGTTCTTGTAAAACTGCATAATTCCTGTAGAAATTTCTTGTGGTTTTGTTTCAACGTCATATATAGACTTAGCTTAATATTATTTTCACAAAAGCATCAATAAAAAATAAAAATGGATTTAACTTACTAATGATCAAAGGGTTAGACAATTAGCATGTTCTATTCATGTACTAGTGTATCTTTACTTCTATTCCATTTTTATGTCATAGCTTACATTGAATTCATATTCTTACCTTTAGTTTCAATAAGTTCCTTTCATGATTAGAAGAAGTTCATTTCACATAATCTATATTAACTATACTTTCAGATTGGTTTGTTTCCTTCAATCAATTAGTTCATAGCTGCTTTCTGTCCTTTTTATTTTTCTTGCATTATTTTCATCCTTTGATCAGTTTCAAACCTTTTCTGCCGAAAAATGAATACTACACATACAATGCATATCACCTCTTAAGTTTGTATGAACCCCGGGTTGACAAGTAAAGTAGGAAACCAACGACTCCTAAATTTTTATGAGGGGGATAACTCCTTCAAGAGGAACACAAAATTTTTAATGTAGTTGATCTATTGTTGGGATCATGGAAAATAATCCTTCATGGTTGGTATCGATCTGTTGTACCAACCCACATAGGAGAACTTTTATTTATGATTGAGTTCTCTAGGACGAGGGATGATTTTCGCCATTTCCTTAATATTCCACCTAGTGTTGTAGGCAAGAATCAATTGGAATATGTCCAAAGATATGTCAATGCGGACATCACTAACCCCGATGATTTCTAGGTTGTTATAAGCCAATTGAGAATGTATTCTTTTGGATCAGAGGAGGTAAGGTGCTTGTTCCATATCATAATGAAACTAGCACACCGTACCTCAAATGGGAAACACATTAGTTTCCCTCTGATGTATTATATAAATGGGTTATTTTACAAGCTCAAATTGATATGGTATCCCATTCTTTAACAAGTGGTATGCCATTCTTTTATGATGGTTTTTTATTTTTCTATATCACTATCATATCATCTTTGAGGGGATATTATCTTCCCCTTCATATCCAAGGATGATTTTAGGGGCTAAATTTTGCCCATGGGCTAATTTCCCATGGTTTTTCCAAAAAAGAGATTCACTATTTTAAAAATGATTCGCCCAAATTCTATAGAATAAAATTATTTTACCTTAAAAATCGCCAAATTTTTATAAAAACTATATAAAATCCTTAGAAATTTGAATATTTTTACAAAAATATCACCAAACATTTATAGTTGTCATATGAAGGATTAGTAAAATTCACCAAGGTTTCTACATTTAAAAATAAATTTCCATCCTTAAAATCATCCCTGTTCAAATCTATTTACATTATTTTTTGAGAGGTTTTTTATCACTCGCCCAACATTTGACCATCTTCCTTTAGGTCGATGACTAATTTGCATATGCACGTGTGGAGGAAAATGTTGTCGAAAAGGGGATATCCAAAGTACTTGTATTCATAGTTAATTTTTAAGTACCATTCACATTTGCTAGAAGATAGTTTAATCATGGATTATGTGTGTGTGTGTGTGTGTGTGTGTGTGTGTGTGTGTGTGTGTGTGTGTGAGAGAGAGAGAGAGGGGTTTATATATCAAACATACTATTTTGTTTTGAGCATCTTAAATCTTGAGTTGGTATAGTTAGCTTGGATGATAAAAAACATACCACACAAGTTATTCAGTGAGAAGCTTTTGATTTGTTTACTTAACATTACCTTTAAACTAATTTTTTTACAATTACTTTTACAATTGGTGTTGATAAGTATTCAAAGCATTAAAATTGAAATTTCTTAGTTCATAAATTGCAATATCCAATTGCCAAAATTATAATAAAGCAATTATTGAAATGACCAAAATTGTAATTTTTAGTGGTTGAATTTCAATTTCTCATAAAAAAATTACAATTTCTATAATATTAAAATTTGGATCTTTAATTGTTTAAATTGATATATCTTATTGCTAAACTAGTAGTCAACCAATTCTTGAATTTGCAATTTCTTATCAATAAAATTACAATTAGTCAATTGTCAAAATTACACCTTTCTTTTATTAAAAATTTACAAATTTTCCTCAATCATTTTTGTAATTATGAATTTTTCCTCAATTATTTTATTGTTAAAATTATGACTTTGTAGTTGCTGAAATTGAAATTTTTAATTGATAAAATTATAATTTCTAATTCCATAAATTGTAACATCCAATGGTTGTAATTGCAATTAATCAATTGTTGAGATTGTTAAAATTGCAGTTTCTAGTAATGAAATTGCAATTTCTGATTAAAAAAAAATCACAATTTCTATTATTCCTAAATTGTGGTATTTGATTGTTGAAATTGCAATATCAAATATTGTAATTTCAACAATGAGATACCACAATTTCATAATTTAAGGAGTATAGAAACTGTAATTTCTTAATGAGAAATTGAAATTTCAGCAACCAAAAATTGAAATTTCATCAATTACAAATTTATAATTTCAACAATAAAATGGTGGAGAAGAAATTCACAATAACAAAAATAGTTAAGGTGAAATTGCAATTTAAAAAAAAAATACAATTTCAACAATAGTTCCTCAATCAAAGCATATCAACCATAATTTCTCAATCATAAATCTCATTGGTCATAGTTTCTATTAATCATAGTTCTTTAATTATAATTTTTCTATCGTAACTTTTTCTAGTCACATTTCATTTATCAAAGCTCATGCCTATCATAGTTCATGTTACAACTTTAACTAATGGTCAAAGTGCCTTTATCAAAGTTCTTGTTGATCATTATTGTAGCAGTCATAATTCCTTAGTGAAAGTTTGTGTCAATTAAAGTTCTTGTTGGTCATAGTTCCTCAATCACCAATCATAGTTCATGTCAATCGCAATTCTTGTCAATCATAGTTATTTTTAATCATAGTTCCTCAGTCATAGTTACTATCAATTAGACCTCCTCCCAGTGATAGTTCTTGTCAATTAAAGTTCTTGTTGATCAATTTCCTCAATCAGAGTTCCTCTTGATTAGAGTTATTTTCAATCATATTTTTTTATCAGTCAAAGTTCTTGTTGGTCATAGTTCCTATTAGTCATAGTTCCATTGCCAAAGTTCGTATTTGTTATACTTCCTCGATTATATTTTTTTTTCATAGTTCTTCTTGATCATAGTTCTTATCGATCATAGTTCCAGTGTTAAATCTCCCACTGGTCATAATTTATGAATTTTCAATTTCATCTATTATAAATTCATTATTTCAACAATAAAATAGTTGAGGAGAAACTCATAATTATAGAAATGGTTGAGGAGAAATTAAATTTTTTTAATGAAAAGTGCAATTTCAACAATAGTTCCTCAATTAGAGTCCCTATCAGTAATATTTCATTTCAATCATAGTTCTATAATCAAAGCTCATATTGGTCATCCTTTCTTAATTATAGTTTCAATCATAGTTCTTGTTGATCATAGTTCCTTTGTCAAAGCTCATGTCAGTCATAGTTCATGCTAGTACTATCACCAATGGTCAAAGTTATTTTATCAAATTAATTATTGATCATGGTTCCTCAATCAAAAATCCTATTAGTCATAGTTCCTATCAGTCATAGTTCTTGTTGATCATAGTTCCTCATTTAGAATTCCTTCATCAAAGTTCCTTTTAATCATATATTCATCTTCACAGGTCTTTGCAATCATAGTTCTTACATCAAAATTATTTTTTCTTTGAACTTGGACCAACTAAAGTAATTTTACCAAAGAAACCCATTTTATATTTTAAAATATTTATAATGATTTCTTCTTATTCTCTCTTTAAAACTTATTCCTTTGTTTATATCCTTCCTGAGATCTATTCCCTTCACCTATGAGACACTTATAACTCCTCTTGTAAGCTCTTATTTTATTAACATCTAATATCTAAAGCTCACTTGTGCTAAGAAAATTGAGTAATTAAGGATACGACTTACTACCAAGAGAAACTTCATTTTCATTAAAGGACTATAATCTCAACAACACATCCCCATCATCACTTCTCACCCTATATCTTCTTTCGATCACCCATTAGTAGGTCCTCTCTCAAAACCTTCCTATCTCAAATTCCTATTTTTCCTATGTCAAGGTTTCTTGGCATACAATATCATAATTCTTTAACTGAGGGGTCGAGACAATCTAGATTCCTCATCTCTTCCATCTTCCCATGGATATGGGCCTACATTGAAGTAGATGCCCTAAATTATCTGCCTAGAGCTTCAACGAGTGTAAGTGCCAAATCTTGAATTGAGTTGGATTGGCCTCTTTATAAGGAGGCATTGTATGCACAAAGATATGAAAACAAATAAATTTTGTCTGGCAAGGGTGAGAGGGAAAACCTCTCGAATCCTAGACCAAGAAAAAATTTATGTGATCCAAGTGAGCACTAAGCCAAAGGAATTAAATCACTTACTAATGAGTGTTATTATGAGGGAGTGGATCCATAAAAGGGAAA
>JASDQU010306835.1:0-13416 GCA_032191745.1 Picea mariana | reverse complement strand
CTGAACTTGTGGGAGACTAAGGGTTCTAAGGAATAAGGCCCCCGCCTTATTGCACACCCCTTAGAATCATTGTGAGCGACTGTCGTAGTCTGCCCTCATGGAATCGTGGATCCTCTCGAACTAGGTAATCGTTAACCTACAGTTCGAGCCACGACGGGAGTGCTAGTAGGCTGTGGCAGGGTTGTTTTCCATGCCTCTCCCTCAACCTCTCTGGAAATCGTGTGTGGACCCTTTACTCCATATGTGAGTCTGGTTGGGAAGCTATCGTCAGCCTGCATCATCAACAATCATGTCAAAAATGTCAACATCACATCATCAAATCAAATGAAATATCACAATCAATAAATCAACCCAATAGCACAATCCCTGACTCATTCCGGAGTCCAAGGGGGTTCCACCGATGCCTCTGCATCTTCAAGGTCCAAAAACCCTGCACACTCAATAAAAATGATTCAAAAGAACTTGTCTACTTCAATCAGTAAAACATCATGTCATCTATCATAACGCATCATAATCAAGGATAAATGTTTTAACATCATAAAAGTCCACATCACTTGCGAGCAAGTGTCCTCAAAGAATAAGTTTTCTCAGTGCGCCAGAGCGGGATGTTACAAAAACTTATTCCTTCCTTTATATCCTTCCCAAGATCCATTCCCTTCACCTATGAGACACTTATAACTCCTCTTGTTAGCTCTTATTTTATAAAATCTAATATCTAAAGATCGCTTGGGCTAAGAAAATTGAGTAATTAAGAATACAACTTACTACGGAGAGAAACTTCATTTATATTATAATATAATATATTATATATATTACATTATAATTTATTATATATATATATATATATATATATATATATATATATATATATATATATAATAAAGTTAATTTTTGGTAAAGGATTTTTCCATTGAGGTAAGGGTTTTTTTTATTGAGTTTAAATTTATTTTTTCTATAGTCTTATACATATATAAAAAATTGAAAGTAAAAAAATATTATGGTAAAAACATTTGAATGGTGGGTTGACTAATGGGGAGATATCTTTATGTGCTCAACATGGAGTCAACAATTGACGCACACATACACACTAACCTTCAACGTAGATCCATCTTAATTATGAATGTATCATGCATTGAGAGGCATCAAATCCTTCAAAATGAAAACATTTCTTCAAGTTTTGTACTCTAAAAAAAAATTCATCTAGAAGAATGCGATGTCTCTCGATGCATGATAGATCCAGAGCTAAGATGGATCTAATCGGTGGTATAGACACTATAATGTCAGTGTAGTAATACTCTTAACATTAATGTGTCACAATGTGTATTATACTCTAACCTATAGATGATACACCTTATACGGGTAAGAAATACATATATGGCTATCAACGTTGTAGAGATACTACATACACACACAGTTATTTCTCTTGTAGTGCCACATGTACAATAGACTATATTTATCATTTCTTTTTACCTTTATAGGAAACCTTCCTATTGGATTTTGATGGATTAATCAATATTTTCATCAGAAACCCTAATCTCATGGTCATGAATTAAAGATGCTAGCATATTCTCATCGTCTCCTCTAAATAAATGGATGAGGTAGATTTTAATGAATTAAATTCCTCGCATTTATGAATGCATACATTTGTGTTTACTTCTTAACATTTTCTTAATATGATTAAAAAAATATTGGGTTGGCCACTCATTACCACATTTGGATGATTAGCAAGACTAATATGTATACAGTGCATGATTTTCATTTGATTGTGCTTAAATTAATAGTGGAGTATGGAGTATGTCGAGCTCCCATTTCAATGGTGGAATGAAAGGTGTTGAGGATGTGGAGGGATGGTGTTTAGGTGGTGGTATGTCATGTCGATTCATTTAATGGGGGGTTCACTTCATCTACCCACAACTCTGCACAACATACGGTTTTTTCTACTATGTAATGCACTTTGAAGGGATTTATTTTCAAACCGTTTATTATCATGTGATGGGATGATGAATGCATATAACCTAGCTTCAGATGCATCTTTCAGCCTGGTGGAAAACGACGCACAAATAGTTCCAACAACCCCTTTGTTCGGAGGAAATTTTAATCTATACAAGCGGCCATGATTTAGGGATTCTGAACACCCTATATCTCTCTTGGAGAACCATCACTGGGTTTGATTTTAGAATAAGGAGTTGCTATATTATGATGTTTGTATATCTCTCTTTTTTTTCGTTCTTTTTTATGTTAAAGTTTATGTTGATGTCTAGAATGATATTTTTGGATTTAACCATGCAAGATACCATCGATTCAAGGTATCCTAAGGGTTTAATTTAGATATAGGGCACACTATGCTCAAATTGTTTTCTACTACAAAGTGGAGACTTCTAAGCAGGAAACGTTCTTGCAATGTGAGCATCACTAATCCCTACAATGCAATGCAAGGTTATGCGCACACTAGAAATCTATTAACAAACACTTAATGGAGTGTTAATTTATTAACGAATCATTAATGTAGTGTTAGATGTGTATTTGCGGTAGAGATTATTATTACATCCAAGCTCTCATTATGTATTTTAGCATGGATAAACTGTAAGAGAGAGGTTGTTTTTTATAGTATAGTTTCGCATGAGGAGATTTTAATAGAGAGATTCACATTCTATAGTTTAGTATGTGGAATATTGTAATGTCTGTAACAGTTATTTATTAAATTTATTTTAATATTGGATCTTTCAAAGATGTAGAGAGATTAAATCTTACAAAGTATAAGCCTTTCCCAATCTCTCAACTCTAAATTTATTCTTATTTTAACAAACCAAGACTAGAGTGAGTACTCACACATAGGTTTGCAGATGCAAAGGAGATGATTCTCCAAAACCTGGTAAGAAATGAATTTGCCATAATACCTACAACTAGCGTCAACAAGAACGAAGTGCCCATAAGATTTGTGATCATATTATCAGACTTATCAAAGCAGTGAATGTTAGGATATTTTGACACTTAGGAGTTAGTTAAGATCACCTTGGTCTAATGCATCGTTAGGTAAAAGGGTGGTTCTTAGTGTGTTTCTTTAATATGCATTAGTATGCATTTGGAGTTAGGAAATCTGATGGTCACGATATGCTCCCAACATAGAGTGAACTCATGGTTCACATTATCCTCGATCTTAATGGATATATTGATATGTGGCTTAACACTCGATTGGTCCATGATCTCTATTCAAAGATCTTACAAGTGGACTAACCTTATGTGAAAGAAAAAGTCAACAGTTTGATTCTTTGCGCTTCTAAAATGTCACGCGGAATGAGAAAGGCCAGGATATATATGTGGACTGGTGGATATTGGCTGCCATGTATGACCTGTTCATCGAAAATGTCATGCTTGAATTGACTCACTCCCATAAGGATTGATTGATCGTCCACAAGACATATATGAATCGTTGATTGCAAATGTCATTCTTGACCAAACTCACTCCTATAATTAGTTGCATCGATTGATTGGTCAAGGGATAGCTCTTTGAGGGTTTACAAACAAGCGCCCGCCAATTTCCTTTTGTTATTAATGTAGTCAACTCAACTAATGAGAGTGGTATCGTGTGGATTCAAACATCTGAAATTGGAATGTCAAGTGTGGTTTCAATGATGATAATGGAAAAGGATATTATGGAATTATAAATACTAGCATACCCCTAAAGTAGGGGAAAGGAAAGACTGAAGTGAATTGGGGTGGTTATATTGTTTAAATACTTGAGTGTTTTTTAATGGAAAATGTATACATCAAAATGTCCATCTTCATCCCACATCTCGTTGAATATTTTCAATGGTATTGTCAATGTGCCATTTATATTTAATTACAACAATTTGTAACCATACCACCCAAACCAAAGTAGGTTAATTTTTTTTTTTAATATGGATCATTTGTTTAAAAATTTATTTTTGGTGCACCATTTATATTCAACTACATTGGTGTGTAACCATACCAAACACACTGGGGTAAATTAAAATATTTTACAAAAAATATTGCCCATTGTTCCAAAAATGCTTGTTGGCGTGCTAAATAAATTAAACATCGTTGATGCATAACCATTTCACATGCACTAGTTTACGCTTACAATTTTTCAAAAAAACTTGTCAAAGTGCCCAATACATTTAATAGCATCAGTGCATAATCCTACCATGCACACAAAGATATGGTAAAATAATTTTTTAAATATTAGTTTTTTTTTTAATTAAATATGGTCGATACTCTTTATAGACTTGACTGTACTAATGCATAACCATGACACATGCACCGACTAAGGTTAAAATATTTTGTTAAAAAATACCAACCATTTTTTCAAAAAGAATTTAGGTGCTTCCTATATATTTATCAACATGAGTGTGTAACACAACCATGCACACCTATGTAGGTTTTAAAAATATTTAAGAAAAATATAAATGATGTGCTTGATACATATACATGCTATAGTATGTTGGTATATAAGGCATGCCATATTAAGGTAAAAATGATAACGAACACAATTTTCATTTCAAACATCAATTAGTGTTCCATACACATAAAAACATTGGTGTTCATTGTTCCCATATGACCACCTCATTGTGTGGTGCTACTAAGTTGCCACATTTCTTGATTTATTCTCTTCCACGATGGATTTTTTTTGTTTTAAATTTTGTAAATAATATCAAATTTTCATTTTTCTCTACATTGCAACCATGCCTCCTTCACAAAGAAGAGATTGGGTAAATTGATTGTTATCTCTTAATTTACATTTTTAGCAATTTAAAATTTAAAATTAGGCTTCAAATTAGTTTTTCTCTTTTCTTTTTTTTTGAAAAAAATCCATCAACACAGCCTTGGCTTTCAACCCATACCAAATGTTGGTTCTCTTATAAGACACAATAGGAAACAATCTTCCACTACATTTTAAGTGTACTGGAGAGTTATGTTTAGCACATAAAAATTTTCCATGCTCTTTGGTTCATTAATAAATGTACATATGTACCTAGATCAGTGCTCCACCTAAGATTATTTGCACCACTAATACCCAGTAACAACATTGACCATGGTTACTGTGCACATAGATACATAAAAACACTAGTTTGACCCACACTGATTGTTGATGCCTATTTAGGAGGCATCGATGTGTAGTGCTTTGAATCATCGTAAGAAAAAGAGATAATTATAAGAATGCATGTGTGAATTTCCCACACCCTCTCATGTGCTAACAAATGTATGGATGCACCAATGGAAGTTCCCTATTATGATGTGGTGCACCATTCACCCTCAATAACAAAGCCAAGGGATAGTGGTTCTCTTTGTCATTTGTAGCACACCAGAGTTATCAATGCACTAGAAAATATTATGGTGTGTTGAATATGATACATGATCATAAAAAAAATGCACTTATAAATAATGAATAATATTTTTAAAACTTACCAGTAGATGAAGCACTTAGTAAGAGCATTGTTGTTGGTGGATTATTATAAATGTATCATATTGAATGTGTCGATGCACTTGTGAAAATATAGTGGACCATGTACGGTGCATTTAATTAAAATGGGTGCATGAGTTAGTTTAACAATTTTTTTATACATAAAATTTAAGTTCAATATTTGATTAATATTACAAATGGTAATTTAATATAGATTATTCATTTTACAAGTATATTTTCCTAGTGAGATTTGTATGTGAATTAAATACAACCACAACAGTAGAATTTTGACCAATATACCTTTGTGTGAATTGACGATCCTTTTTATTTTCCATTCTAAAGGATCATTTTTGGCACATTTTTCCACCATAAAATAACTTAATGTTTTCTTTTGACCATATTTAATAGTCAGTCATGGGTATTTTGTATGTTGCTTATTGAATGTATGATTGAGGTGGATTTATGTGTATAATATATCTTTTTTCACTAATGTTTTTGTCAAAAGATGTGTATTCCACCAACCAAGTCGAACTCCAGGAGTCAAGGGTGCTAACCTCCTAGAAACAGGGGATTTTGTCTCCCTCAAGGACCTGTCAGCCAATGATCAAGGGAAATTGTCCCTACCTACCTCCAAGAGTGCTCCTTATGCATTAATGACCACTTCTAATCAATAACAGATTAATATACAGGTGGAAAGGGATGATATCCCTCATTTACCCATTTCTCTCCTTGATTTAGGAAAGGAGGTTGAACTCTCTATCTATATATAGACCCCTAGCCTAGTAGAGAGATATAAAGAATTTTGGAAAAGTATTGTGTGGAGATTTTGTGAAGACTCGTACTGAGAAATTGGAGCTTTCCTACTGTTAATGAATTACTAATATTTATGAAATAACGATGGATTTTCTTTCAATGTATTAAAGTTTCTTTTAGGCTCTGTGTGCTTCTCAGGTAGGGCCCATCCAAGAGGGTTCAAGGAACCTGTTACCATATTTGTAGTCAGCATGCATATTTAGATAATATTTTATTCTCTTTTGAAGTTTAATACATTTTTTCATAACTAGTTCTAGGTTTTGTCAAAGTTATCATAGGTTATCTAGTCACAATAGACATCATGTAGAAATGTTCAATAGCCTCTTGAAGCACTAATAGGTGCCTCCCAAAGCCAAGAACCTCATATTCACTTCATTTATTTATAGTCTATATTTTTTCATGCTTTTAAATACTTTCACTTCCTTTTTAGACTGCATTTTTCTTCCTGTAGGAGTTTCCTATAGAAACTGTACAGTTCTTGTAAAACTGCATAATTCCTATAGAAATTTCTTGTGGGTTTGTTTCAGCATCATATATAGACTTAGCTTAATATTATTTTCACAAAAGCATCAATAAAAAATAAAAATGCATTTAACTTACTATTGATCAAAGGGTTAGACAATTAGCATGTTGTATTCATGTACTAGTGTATCTTTACTTCTATTCCATTTTTATGTCATAGCTTACATTGAATTCATATTCTTACCTTCAGTTTCAAGAAGTTCCTTTCATGATTAGAAGAAGTTCATTTCACACAATCTATATTAACTATACTTTCAGATTGGTTTGTTTCCTTCAATCAATTAGTTCATAACTGTTTTCTGTCATTTTATTTTTCTTGCATTATTTTCATCCTTTGATCAGTTTCAAACCTTTTCTGTCGAAAAATGAATACTACACATACAATGCATATCACCTCTTAAGTTTGTATGAACCCCGGGTTGACAAGTAAAGTAGGAAACCAACGACTCCTAAATTTTTATGAGGAGGATAACTCCCTCAAGAGGAACACAAAATTTTTAATGTAGTTGATCTATTGTTGGGATCATGGAAAATAATCCTTCATGGTTGGTGTCGATCTGTTGTACCAACCCACATAGGAGAACTTTTATTTATGATTGAGTTCTCTAGGATGAGGGAGGATTTTCGCCATTTCCTTAATCTTCCACCTAGTGTTGTAGGCAAGAGTCAATTGGCATATGTGCAAAGATATGTCAATGCGGACATCACTAACTCCAGTGATTTCTAGGTTGTTATAAGCCAATTGACAATGTATTCTTTTGGATCATAGGAGGTAAGGTGCTTGTTCCATATCCTAATGAAACTAGCACATCGTATGTCAAATGGGAAACACATTAGTTTCCCTCTGATGTATTATATAAATAGGTTATTTTACAAGCTCAAAGTGATATGGTATCCCAATCTTTAACAAGTGGTATGCCATTCTTTTATGATGGTTTTGTATTTCTCTATATCACTATCATATCATTTTTTAGGGGATATTATCTTCCCCTTCAAATCTATTTACATTATTTTTTGAGAGGTTTTTTATCACTCACCCAACATTTGACCATCTTCCTTTAGGTTGATGACTAATTTGCATATGCACGTGTGGAGGAAAATGTCATTGAAAAGGGGATATCCAAAGTACTCGTATTCATAGTTAATTTTTAACTACCATTCACATTTGCTAGAAGATAGTTTAATCATGGATTGTGTGTGTGTGTGTGTGTGTGTGTGTGTGTGTGTGAGAGAGAGAGAGAGAGAGAGAGAGAGAGAGAGAGAGATAGGTTTATATATCAAACATACTATTTTGTTTTGAGCATCTTAAATCTTGAGTTAGTATAGTTAGCTTGGATGAGAAAAAACATACAACACAAGTTATTGAGTGAGAAGCTTTTGATTTGTTTACTTAACATTACCTTTAAACTAATTTTTTTACAATTACTTTTACAATTGGTGTTGATAAGTATTCAAATCATTAAAATTGAAATTTCTTAGTTCATAAATTGCAATATCCAATTGCCAAAATTATAATAAAGCAATTATTGAAATGACCAATATTGTAATTTTTAGTGGTTGAATTTCAATTTCTCATAAAAAATTACAATTTCTATAATATTAAAATTTGAATCTTTAATTGTTTAAATTGATATATCTTATTGCTAAACCAGTAGTCAACCAATTCTTGAATTTGCAATTTTTTATCACTAAAATTTCAATTAGTCAATTGTCAAAATTACACCTTTCTTTAATTAAAAATTTACAAATTTCCCTCAATCATTTTTGTAATTATGAATTTTTCCTCAATTATTTTATTGTTAAAATTATGAATTTGTAGTTGCTTAAATTGCAATTTTTAATTGATAAAATAATAATTTCTAATTCCATATATTGTAACATCCAATGGTTGTAATTGCAATTAATCAATTGTTGAGATTGTTAAAATTGCAATTTCTAGTAATGAAATTTCAATTTCTGATTAAAAAAAAATCACAATTTCTATTATTCCTAAATTGTGGTATTTGATTGTTGAAATTGCAATATCAAATATTGTAATTTCAACAATGAGATACCACAATTTCATAATTTAAGGGGTATAGAAACTACAATTTCTTAATGAGAAATTGAAATTTCAGCAACCAAAAATTGAAATTTCATCAATTACAAATTTATAATTTCAACACTAAAATGGTGGAGAAGAAATTCACAATAACAAAAATAGTTAACGTGAAATTGCAATTTAAAAAAAAATGCAATTTCAACAATAGTTCCTCAATCAAAGCATATCAACCATAATTTCTCAATCATAGATATCGTTGGTCATAGTTTCTATTAATCATAGTTCTTCTTTAATTATAATTTTTATATCGTAACTTTTTCTAGTCACATTTCTTTTATCAAAGCTCATGCCTATCATAGTTCATGTTGCATCTTTAACTAATGGTCAAAGTGCCTTTATCAAATTTCTTGTTGATCATTATTGTAGCAATCATAATTCCTTAGTGAAAGTTTGTGTCAATCAAAGTTCTTGTTGGTCATAGTTCCTCAATCACCAATCATAGTTCAGGTCAATCACAATTCTTGTCAATCATAGTTATTTTTAATCATAGTTCCTTAGTCATAGTTACTATCAATTAGACCTCCTCCCAGTGATAATTCTTGTCAATTAAAGTTCTTGTTGATCAATTTCCTCAATCAGAGTTCCTCTCGATTAGAGTTATTTTCAATCATATTTTTTATCAGTCAAAGTTCTTGTTGGTCATAGTTCCTATTAGTCATAGTTCCATTGCCAAAGTTCGTATTTGTTATACTTCCTCGATTATATTTTTTTTCATAGTTCTTATTGATCATAGTTCCATTGTTAAATCTCCCACTGGTCATAATTTATGAATTTTCAATTTCATCTGTTATAAATTAATTATTTCAACAATAAAATAGTTGAGGAGAAACTCATAATTATAGAAATGGTTGAGGAGAAATTAATTTTTTTTAATGAAAAGTGCAATTTCAACAATAGTTCCTCAATTAGAGTCCCTATCGGTAATATTTCATGTCAGTCATAGTTCATGTTATTCATAGTTTCATAATCAAAGCTCATATTGGTCATCCTTTCTTAATTATAGTTTCAATCATAGTTCTTGTTGATCATAGTTCCTTTGTCAAAGCTCATGTCAGTCATAGTTCATGCTAGTACTATCACCAATGGTCAAAGTTATTTTATCAAATTTATTATTGATCATGGTTCCTCAATCAAAAATCCTATTAGTCATAGTTCCTATCAGTCATAGTTCTTGTTAGTCATGGTTCTTGTGGATTATAGTTTCTTAGTCATAGTTCATTCGTTAAAGTTCCTACTAGTCATAGTTCTTGTTGATCATAGTTCCTCATTTAGAATTCCTTCATCAAAGTTCCTTTTAATCATATATTCTTCTTCACGGGTCTTTGTAATCATAGTTCTTACATCAAAATTATTTTTTCTTTGAACTTGGACCAACTAAAGTAATTTGACCAAAGAAACCCATTTTATATTTTAAAATCTTTATAATGATTTCTTCTTATTCTCTCTTTAAAACTTATTCCTTTGTTTATATCCTTCCTGAGATCTATTCCCTTCACCTATGAGACACTTATAACTCCTCTTGTTAGCTCTTATTTTATTAACATCTACTATCTAAAGCTCGCTTGTGCTAAGAAAATTGAGTAATTAAGGATACAACTTACTACCGAGAGAAACTTCATTTTCATTAAAGGACTATAATCTCAACAAAAAATCCCCATCATCACTTCTCACCCTATATCTTCTTTCGATCTCCCATTAGTAGGTCCTCTGTCAAAACCTTCCTATCTCAGATTCGTATTTTTCCTATGTCATGGTTTCTTAGCATACAATATCATAATTCTTTAACTGAGGAGTCGAGACAATCTAGATTCTTCATCTCTTCCATCTTCCCATGGATATGGGCCTACATTGAAGTAGATGCCCTAAATTATATGCCTAGAGATTCAATGAGTGTAAGTGCCAAATCTTGAATTGAGTTGTATAGGTCTCTTTATAAGGAGGCATTGTATGCACAAAGATATGAAAATAAATAATTTTTTTCTGGCAAGGGTGAGAGGGTAAACCTCTTGAATCCTAGACCAAGAAAAAATTTATGTGATCCAAGTGAGCACTAAGCCAAAGGAATTAAATCACTTACTAATGAGTGTTATTATGAGGGAGTGGATCCATAAAAGGGAAACTTTTCTAAGGTTTTTCGGGTCCTAAAATTTTAAGGCTGTTTTGAAGCCCTAAACTACGTTTTTTGGGCATGAGAGCGCACAAACAATAGCTAAATGCATGGTCTCGACCAAACGAATTTTATATTTGATATTAGTTATGCAGCATAAATGAAATTTTAACATTCATCCACGTACATTTTGTGTTCAATATTATTAAATATAGAACTTACACTATCAAACCACCACATTTTAATAAGAAGATCACATGTGATCTCAGTATACTAAGTGTCCACATTAAAATGATTTAATTAGTTTATCTCCATAAAAATTTACTTATATTTTTTAAATTTATGGAAATTAAATATTATTTGAATGAGATGTAAATTCAAATTAAGTGAACTATCACCATAAACCCTAAACTAATATCAACACCCCACAAACCAAAAAACACGTAATATTTACTTTGAATGGCTGTGAACATTTGGGATGAATCTTGTGCATACAACTCTTACGAGTGGAGTAACCTTTTTTTTTAATGGAGTATTTATAAAGGTAGTGGTCCATTATGTTGGAATATATAATTCCTACTTATCTAATATGCTTGCTAATGTATTGAGAAGTAGAGCTAATCTCTACCTGAGTTGTGTGATCCTATTCTTAAGAGGTTGTTAGAGAGTTGGATTGGTGAGATCCTTGTTTGGTGTGTGGTTGAGAGAATATCTCAACCTTTCCATTTATCTTTAGAATAAGTTAGATATGATAACAACATGTACACTCTATATAATAGATTCCAATGTATTGATATAATGGTAATTGAATATTTGTGTATTATACTTTAATCTTCTATTTTATCATGATATCAGAGTGTCGGGTCTTGGTGTAACTCCCTCATGGGAGAGCCCTGGATCATGCGAAGAATAGAGTATGTGTGATTTCTTTCTACGTCCTATCTGCAACCGTTTTTTATTGACACATGAGCCACTTGTGTTGTGTTCATTGCTTGTGTAAGATTTTTAAGATAGTCGAAGAGGGCAAAGTTCTACAAATATTAGGAAGAAAATTGTGTATACATTCTGATATTCTAGTAGCCATATTGGTGTTAAGAACCAAATATCAATATAGCATAGAAAAACCTCAGAAAAAGTACTCAACGCCTTGAAAAAGAGATAATTTCAAATAATAAGCCTCTTTGAGGGGGCAACCTCCTTTTACCCCACTTAAATGTTCAAGTACAAGATGATTCAAAATGAAAATGTCTCCTTGGTATATATAGGAGACTAGGAGGTATAATTACAACTAATGGACTAAAACCAACATAAATAAAATAACATTACTAATATAATATGCCCCAATTAAGGGGTAATGAGCCAATATTAGGGCTTAACATGCCCCTCCCCTTGAGACAAGTGTTTTCCGCAACACTTGAGTAACTCTGGATGCTTTTGTATAAAAGACTCATCTTCCCAAGTGGAATCTCCAGCCGGTAGTTTCCTCCATTTAATGAGATACTCTGAAATGGATCTAATCCTCAGTTGGCGAATTCTTGTGTCAGTGATGGCTTTAGGCTCCAATATGATTTTTCCTTCCTTGTAAAGTTTTGGCAATATAGTTTGAACTGGGATCTTTTCACCTATAACCTTCTTTAAGAATGAAACATGGAAATCTGGGTGTACTCGTGAAGATGAATGCAACTCCAATTTGTATGCCATAGTACCAATCTTTTGCAACACCTTATAAGGGCCATAGTACTTTGGTGATAATCTATTATCCTTCTTGGATCTCTTGAGGGACATCTGTTTGTATGGTTGTAGACTTAAAAACACCCAATCCCCTACTTCAAAACTTCTTTCACTATGATGTTGATTTGCTTGTTGTTTCATGCAATTATGTGCCATGGTCAAGTTGTCCTTTAAGATTTGGAGAACTTGTTGTTGATTCTTGATGTGATCTTCCACTACTTGAACCTTATATTTTTATTTTAGAGAAGAAGTGATGGAAGGAGGGTGGTATCCATAAAGTGCCATAAATGGTGTCATTTTTGTTGTAGTATGAAAGGAACTGTTATACCACCATTCTGCCAAGGGTAACCATTTGAACCATTGTGTTTGTTTATCAAAGACAAAGCAACGAAGGTAGCCTTCCAGACATTTGTTCACTATCTTGGTTTGTCCATCAGATTGAGGATGATAGGATGAGCTATGATCCAATTGAGTACCCAAACAAGAAAATAATTCTATCCAAAAATGTCCAGTGAAGATGGGATCTCTGTCACTTACACTAATATTTGGGCTTCCATGTAGCTTTTGAGTTGTCTCCATGAATGCAATGGCAACTGTACTAGCTTTGAAGGGATGAGAGAGTGAAAAAAAGTGTGCATACTTGGTCAGTCTATCAACAATCACCATGATGACACTCTTTCCTCCAGACTTTGGTAACCCTGTGATGAAATTCATGGAAAC
>JASDQU010306834.1:76104-91357 GCA_032191745.1 Picea mariana | reverse complement strand
TCGAACAATGTCTCTCCAAGAATTCACTCATGGTCGAGCTGAAATATTCCGAGTCAAAGGATGATCCTGAATCTGAATAAAATCTATAAGGAGGGAAGCGGATTATCGATGATGAACCTAGTGCCATTGTCACTACAACCGAAGTCTAACCAAGTGAACTAGAAGAACTAGAGGAAGGGGAACTGTTGGAGTTACTTCACACACACCTAGGATTTTTTTTTCCTAAGTTTTTTCCTTGTTTAATAGTCATAATTAGTCATTATACAGTCTCCTATATTTTAGGGGAGAATATTCCACCTGGATAATATTCTCCTTTAGTTGACACATCAGTTTGACTAATTGAGTTGAGTTTAGATGTTGCATTGGTTTTGTCACCATGAAACATTGGGATCATAACCATGCTAATTTGACCTTTCCTTGGTATCATCACCAGAATGGCACATTACCCTTGATTCACTGAGTTAACTCCTCACTACTCTTTGTTTAGTCAGTTAATTGAAGACTAGCTGACTAGTTAACTTAACTAGGTGGCAATTCACTCCCCTAACTGCCTGAGAGACTAGACTAGGTGGCAGTTCACTCTTGTAATTGTTGGTGTGTCCAGATCACTATAGACCACCTCTATGACGCATTGGTTCTCCTCCAATGCACACTCATTTAGTTAATGAGAATTATTTCAGTTAATGAGAATTATTTCATTCTTTATTTCCTTCTTATTCTTTCTCAAATTCTCTCTGGAAATGTGTGTATTATTGTTTATCTAGATCTATTTTGTGAAGTTTCAACACATTTACATGGTATCAGAGTTGACGTACTGATAAACAAAAGCTACACCAAAATGTTTTGCAGGTACAAAAGATTGAAGACAACGGAAAGATGGAATTCCAAAAAGAATTCATTCTTACATATTACGATTGTTTTGAATGGAAGGATAAAATAGCCATACATATTCAAACCAGAGGGTTGTACAGGTTAAACTTGAATACATATACAAAACCGATATCATCCAGAGAAAAATCAGAGTAATTAAATTGCATGGATGAGGCAGTCAGAACAATTTGCAGTCTTATTTCTCCCGATCTCCTTTTTAACATATCTTCCTATAAGACTCCCAGTGAAGCCTGGACCACCTTGTAAGGGATATTTGGAAAATAGTATGATATGAGGGGACACATGCTGCAGGTGGAGCTACTCACATTGGATCCAAAAAGCTTCGAAAATATCCAAGATTTCTTTACCAAATTCAAGGATTTACGTTCGCAAGTCAAAGCTTGCGGGGTTGATAAATCGAAGGAAGAGAAAAAAATGGTTCTCACCATTCCCTCCAATCTTGGTCTTGAATTCTCTGTATTCATATCCACATTCCATACTATCAGATTCACCTCTGTAGCCACTTGGAAGATGCCTTCTCTTGAGGACTTTATCGAACCTTTGACACAAGAGCAAACCGAGTTCATCAACATGCGCACAATCAAAGGCCCAAGGGCGCATACACTCATTGTGCATGATGGTAGACAAAAATATCAGAATATAAATATAAATATAAATGGAAATCTCATGCACATCCGAAGAAGGAAGGGTACACAAAACCCTTCACCGATGCCTCCGAATCCAAAGGGAAAAAGGGAAGAAAAGGGGAGAAATGATCGTACTGTCACAAAGTATTCCATCCAGAATGTGCATGCATGCAAAAGAAAATAGATATTATGTCTCAAATACTTTAGGAAAAAAACCTTGGATATCTCATCCCCGAGGGTGCAAAGAAGAAGAATCCATAAGATCTGAATTCCAAGAAAGGAAATTCTAGCCATGCCTTGATTTCCATCAACTCCTATCTCGATGCTTGGATCATTTATTCAGGAGAATCACATCACATGGCTGCCTCAAAAGTAGTATATTCTTCTTTGGATGCATGCAAATGTCCTCCCATTATAATGGGGGACAACTCTTCTGTCGAAGTCACTAACAAAGGAAGGATTGAACTCACCAACAGAATCTTTGAGAATGTGTTGCACGTTCCCAAACTTTCTGTAAACCTTCTCTCCGTGTATCAGATGACGAATTTCAACACTGGAAAGAAATTCATATTCACACAAAATTCTGTGGACATATAATAAATGAAAACCAACTCCAGGGTTGCTACCGGTGAGGTAAATCATTAGTCTAGATTGTATACCTTTTCTGAATTCATTGAACCTGATTCTGCTTTACTGCTTACTCATGTTGATGAAAGTAGTGGGATATGGAGTGAAATGTTTGGACATTTGAATTTTAGATACATGAAACATATTAGCAAGAAAATATTGGTTGATGGTCTACCAGACATCCATTTATCCAAGGGAGTGTGTGAGGGATGTGTTCTCGTGAAATACCCTCAAGAGAAATTCAACAAGGGAAAGTATCAGAGAGCCTCTGCACCTTTAGATCTGATCCATAGTGACCTCATGGGTCCTTTTCTGCATACATTGATCAGCAAAGCGAGGTTTGTTCTCATTTTTGTTGATGATTTCTCACATTTTATATTGATGTACTTTGTGAGATAAAAATCTGAGGTCTTTCAACACCTCAAAGACTTCAAAGCCCTGGTTGAGACACAGTCCAGAAATAAGATAAATGTCCTCCAAAATGATAATCGGGGAGAGTATGTAAATCATGAGAGCCATAATCTTTTCCATGAGGAAGGGATTCAATTGCATCACATAGCTCCCTATACTCTGCAACAAAATGGAGTTGCTAAGTAGAAAAACCGATCTATAAAGGAGATGGAATCTTTCATGTTGCATGAAAATTCACTACCACATAGACTATGGGGAGATATTTTTTTATCTTCCCATAGGTATGTCAGGGATAAGACCCACTAGGAGTCTTGGAGCAGCCTCAAACTGGAAGTGACCCACTTTCACATTTTTGGTTCACATGCATGGGCTAAGATTCCCTCTGAAAAGAGGAAGGAACTTGATCCATAGAGAACTGAGTGCATTTTGGTTGGATACCCCGACGATGTGAAGGGATATAGGCTTATTGATATTTCCTTGGGCCTGCTCATCATTGGGCAAAGTGTCCAATTTGAGGAACGTGTCTCGCATGTACCTCAACAGTCGCATGCAGACACCTTCATTCTTCCACGTGTCCAAGATGATGAGCATGCACATGTTGACTCGTCTTCAGATGAGATTTTTTATTCAGAGGAATTAGATGATTCAGATTCAGATTCAGTACATTCAGATGTAGAGTTAGAGAATCCAGATGTAGTTTCCAAGCCAGAGCAGAGGCTCAAGTGGGCACAAACTACTCTACAGGATGCAGGGGATCGCGTTGGTGATCCAGCCGATACTAGGAGGACTCAATATGATTTCGAGGAGCCTCCTATTTCACTCACTTCCACTGAACCATTTCCCTCCAGGCATATTTTCTTGGTTCAGTCTTCAGATCCACAGTCTTATGACGGGGCTGTTGGAAATCCCTTTTGGGAATTGCCATGCAGGAGGAGTACAACTCCCTCCTCGAGAACCAGACTTGGGATCTGGTTCCCCTTCATTCTAGGAGGAAACTTGTCAGATGCAGATGGGTCTACAGGGCCAAGAGCACAGCGAATGGACATATCAGCAGATACAAAGCTAGGCTTGTTGCCAAAGGATTTCAACAGGTTCATGGTATTGACTATGATGACACCTTTGCTCCATTAGCAAAGATGGATTCCATATGATTGGCACTTGAAATTGCGGCATCCAAGGGATGGGAAGTCCATCAGATGGACATGAAGAATGCATTTCTTCATGATGATCTCTCTCAGGATATCTATATGGAGAAGCCCCAGGGATTTATGCATGACTCATCTTTGGTCTGTCAACTGAAGAAGTCACTTTATGGCCTCAAGAAGGCTCTAAGGGCATGGTATGAAAATATGGATTCCTACCTATTCTCAAAAAACTTTGTACCTTGTAAATCAAACCTGAATGTCTACATGCTCAGGATGAATGATTCAATTATACTTTTAGTTATGTATGTCGATGATTTACTGATCACCAGGTGCTCAACTTCAACGATTATTGAAATCAAGAGGATTCTACATGATAGGTTTTTGGTGATGGACATGGGTCCACTACAGTTCTTCCTTGGAATCAAGATCCGTCAGGATGCATCAGTCATCAAACTGTCTCAAGCTAAGTATACACGAGATCTCCTTGAGATATTTCACATGATAGAATGAAAGTTTTCTCCTACTCCTTTCCTATCAGGAGTCAAACTTGAGAATGGCGGGGAGACTCCACTAGTTGACAACACACTGTACAGACAGCTAGTGGGGATCTTTTTGTATCTCACACACTCCAAAATAGACCTCTCATATGCAGTTGGCACAGTTTCCGGGTTCATGCAAGAGCCGCATGAGATACATTGGAAAGATGCAAAGCGTATCCTTCGATACGTACAGGGAACCATAACCTTTTGGATTCATTATGAAGCAGACTCTGCATTAGATCTCATCGGGTTTACTAATTCCGATTGGGCTGGTGATAGAATTGATCGCAAGTACACATCTGGTTACTCACTCAGTCTTGGTTCTGGGCCTATCTATTGGTTGAGAAAGAAGCAAGCTTCCATTTCTCTATCTTCAGCTGAGGTAGAGTACATAGGGGGAGTTAACATAATTATTCAATCTATGTGGCTATAACATTTTCTCCCTAAGTTCAGAATTCAGTTTCATTGGTCGTTTGTCATCTGGTGTGACAACTAGAGAACTTTGGAGTTCTACAGATATCCAGTTCAGAGGCAGCGGATGAATCACATCGAGATCTACATGCACTACATCCAGGACTTAGTGCACGAGGGGCTCATCGACTTACAATTTTTTCCTTCAGCAGAACATAAGACAAACATCTTCACCAAGACCTTCACTAAGCATATGTTAAATTCTCTATGAATTTGTCTTGGAGTGAAGGACACAGTTGCCTAGAAAATGTAGTTCTTCCTTTTACATACATTTTACCTTGATGGGGGGGGTTTCCAATGAGGTTTTCCCTCTTTCCTCGCTTTTTTTTAGTGTATCTTTTGTATTTGGGTACCTACAATGGTCTCGTTGTCGGGACCCATTCTTTATTTTCACCATAGTGATGTTTAGGGTGGGTGTTGGTGCTACTTCACACACACCTAGGATTTATTTTTCCTAAGGTTTTTCCTTGTTTATTAATCATAATTAATCATTATATAGTCTCCTATATTTTAGGGGAGAATATTCCACCTAGAGAATATTCTCTTTCAGTTGACACTTTTGTTTGACTAGTTGAGTTGAGTTTAGATGTTGCATTGGTTTTGTCACCATGCAACATTGCGATCATCACCATGCTAATTCGACCTTGCCCTAGTATCATCACTAGACTAGCGCATTACCCTTGATTCCCTAAGTTAACTCCTCACTACTCTCTGTTCAGTCAGTTAGTTGAAGACTAGTTGACTAGTTAACTCAACTAGGTGGCAGTTCACTCCCGTAACTTCGTGAGAGACTAGACTAGGTGGAAGTTCACTCTCGTAACTGTTGGTGTGTGTCCAGATCAATCTAGACCACCACTATGGTGCATTGATTCTCCTCCAGTGTGCACTCATTGATTTATACAGATTATATCATGCGTAAATTATTTATTATTCAAACGGTTAATTAGAATTCTTTCATTATTTCTCTCCCTCTTCTTCTTTCTCAAATTCTCTCTGCAAATGTGTGTATTATTTTTTATCTAGATATATTCTATGTAGGTTCAAGAAATTTACAATAATTCCTCTTTTACTCAAATATGTGAGTAAAGGGGGCTCCGCTTCATTCCATTTTCGATAGAAGCAGTCATAAGAACCTCATCTCAGTAGACCTCATCAAGCGGTTGGACCTTCTGACGATACCACACCCATAAACCTACACCATCGGTTTCCATCGCTAAGGAAGAGATATTTATTTCAACCAATAGTGTCGTCTGCCCTACAACATCAAGCCTTTCAAAGATGAGGTATTGTGTGATATTTATCCCCTTGAATTTTCTGATTTTCTTTTAGGACAACCATATTTGTGGAAGCGACATGTTGTATATGATTCTAGACCTCATAGTGTTATTATTACTTTGGGTAGAAAATTGTATAGGATAACAGAGGTCACTGCGACATCCGCAACCTCTACACAGATCCTCTCTTTGCAGAAAAATAAAGTGGATGAGATCGTGGAAGAGTACAAAGAAATATTCTCCTCACCCATCGGGGTACCGACGCACTGCCAAGTCAAGCATCCAATTGATCTAATCTTTGGTGCACCTCTTCCTAATAGACCAGTCTATCATCAATCGCTGATGGAAAATGACGAAATCAAGAATATGATCCAATAGTTGCTTCAGAAGGGGAACACCAGACCCAACTCCTCCCCTTTCAGAAGCCCGATTGTACTAGTGCAGAAGAAAGATGGGACCAGGTGGTTATGCATTGATTAGAGAGAATTAAACAAAATAACATTCAGGAACTAGTACCCAATTCACAGAATTGACGAACTTCTTGACCTACTCAAGGGTGAAAAGTTCTTCATCAAGATTGACCTAAAGTATGGCTATCACCAGGTTCCAAACAAACCAACTTATGTATGGAAGACAACTTTCAAATCTAAAGAACATCTCTTCAAATGTTTGTTCATTCCCTTCAGCTTAACAAATGCACCAGACACTTTCATGAGCTTAATGGATGATGTATTGAGACCCTTCACCAAATATTTTGTGGTGGTATATTTGGATGACATCCTAATATTCAATAGAACTTGGGAGGAGCACATGATGCGTATTCAACAGGTTTTGAGCACTTTGTGGAAACAAAATATATATTCCAACTTGGAAAAATGATCCTTCGGCATGAACAGGGTCCAATACTTGGGATACATTGTTGAAAAGCATGGGGTACATGTTGATCCAACTAAGGTCCAAGTCATCCTTGACTAGCCAACCCCGACCACACTAACTGAGATTCAAAGCTTCTTGGGACTGGCCAATTTCTACCGATAGTTCGTGTTGTGATTCTCCCATATTTCATGCACCCTCAGCCCAGTGACCAAGGGATGTGGCAGGGAAAATTTCACATGGGGGAAGGAACAACAACAAACATTTGATGATCTAAAGAATCGCTTGTGCTCAACTCCAGTACTCTACTTACCTGATTTGCAACAATCGTTCGAGATTGAAACTAATGCATCTGACTATGTTGTAGGCACAGTTCTCACTCATCATGGTCATCCAGTAGCATACCATAGTGAGACACTCTCAGATATTGTCCATAAATAACCCACCTATGAAAAGGAAATGTATTCCATTGTACAAGCTTGTCGTCAATGGAAACATTACATTCTTGGAAAGGAGAAAATCATCCACACTGATCACAAGCCTTTGAAATTCATACAAACATAGGGGAAGTTGTAGAATGACCGCCATCATAAGTGGTCCACCTACCTGCAGCAATTCCATATTCTCAACATAAAGTATAAGACATGGAGAACAAATTGTGTCGTTGACTACTTTAGTTGACCTCTTGTGGCTACACTCACCACCATGCTCCATTCTTGTGGACATGATTCATTTGAGTGGCCCAAACTTTATCAACAAGATCCAGACTTCACCACCACCTATCCGCTCTTGGGTACACGCGTGAATGTCACCAATTTTCACATCCATGACCAACTATTATTCCATCCGGGCCATCTCAGTGTTCCTACAAGAGAGTGTGGAAAAATTATTTGGGAGGCTCACTACAGTCGGATGGAAGGACATTTTGGCATGGAAAAAATTGTGGTCATTTTACAGAAACATTTTATTGGCCAAAATTTCGATAGGATGTCAGTAAATATATTAGATATTGTACTTCATATGTCATTTCCGAACATGACCATGTGTATTTGTGGTAGTTGATTGGTTTCCGAACATGACCATCCTCATATATTGCAAGAAGAGAATTACAATGACATATACTACCCATCTCTTCTTCGAACAAGTGTGGGTCCATTTTGGTATGCCACATACCCTCATCTCCAATCAAGACAACAAGTTCCTCAACACATTTTGGTCTAGTCTCTAGTCACTGTTGGACACCAAGTCACTAAATCCACTACTTTCCACCCCCAAACTGACGACCAAATAGATGTCATCAATCAAATGATTTTATACTACTACACATGTAAAACTCTAAGCATCCATGTACATGGGATGATAGTATTTCCTATGTTCAACATAGCTACAATAGGGCTCTCCATAGTCCCACCGTCCATAGCCCATTTTAGGTGGGTCTGGGATTCCAACCATTGGGTCCCAATGATGTTGCATTACCTCTTGAAACCACACAATAAGAATCTTCCCATGTTCATTATGAGGCCGAACAAGCCACCGGATTCATTGAGCGGATTCAGCACATCTGCCAATAGGTCCATGTGATTTTTCATAAATCCAATGCTAAGTTCAAGCAACGCCATGATCAACACAGGGTACCGCACTAGTTTCAGGTGGGAGACATGTTCTAGTTACATTTGCATAAAGAGCACCTTACGGGTCCCCATCAGAACCTCTTCCCACTTCTCTATGGGCCTTACACTATCACTAAGGTTGTGGGTAGCAATTCTTTTGAGCTAAAAAATCCACCCTTCTTTTGCTTCCACCCAATGTTCAATGTGGACCTCCTTCAACCATATTTTCCACCATTATTGGACACCTCAGAGATCACAAAACAATGGACACCAACATATCTCAACCATGACTGTGTGGAACAAACATCCACCGATCATATCGTGGACACAGGTCAAGGACACTCGCCAGTAGATGATCCACATTTATCAGGTTGTCAAGGTAGGGAATCTCCTACACCAAGGAAAATTTAGAAAAAAATTCCTCACCTGATGGGGAAAGTAAATGAAATGGATTTCATTCATTCCTAAGGGGGGAGGACTCATCCAGGTGGATATTGGTGGCCACCAACCTATTCCAATTGGATCCTCTTGACAGATTTTAGTTCAAACGTTCTTCTATACTTATTTATAATTGTGGGTTCTACACTTTTGGGGCTGTCTAAATCCCTACACATATTCCAGGTTGATATTGGTGGCCACTCACCTAATCCAACTGGATTATTCTAGAATTTTTCATGTCATCACATCTTTATGTACTTCCAGGGTTGTTTTGGGGCCATAAATAATGTTTTTTTGACTTGCCACGGTCAAACTATAAACAAAGTTAGAGTTTGATGACATAATGTGTAGTTATCGAAAATACCTTTCCAATGGGCTATCATGGGCCTAAAATGGAGGTCATATGAAACATTTACGACCCCAGGAAGTTGAGGTACCAACTTACCCAACGAGGTCCACATAAAGTTTGGTGTTTCATCTCCTAGAGTTAGGTTTTTGGATGTCTAGGGTTTTGGTATTCATGAGTAATGTTAAAAAGGCCTCTATAGACTCATTGTAATCATTCTTCTTAGACGGATGCACATAGAAACCACATCTCTTCTTAGAGATAGCTACCACCATTCAAGAAAGTTGTTTTCAGTTGTGCAGTTTTACAGTTTCATCCTATTTCATTTATTTAATAGAATTTATTGTTCACTGGATATCTGTTTTTTTTTCTTCGTATTTTTTTTTTATTGTATTCATTTTATTGTATGTGCTCACCTTTGTTGGCAAGAAAAAACCAATACACTCTCCATATTTATTGTTTGTCAGGAATTTCTCTGCATTTGTATGGTGGATGATCAATTTTAAGGCTTCTACACATGGTAGAACACGGGTCCTAGCCACCACCATATACAGTGAAGAGCTCTTGATGTTTGGGAATATTTGGTCATCCACTTTCCTCACCTCTAGGTTGTTATGAGGTGCGAATTCTAGGAAATCATCATAGTAAATTTTTTTTATACAAATCAAGCCAGGATGGAAGTGTACCTTGGATTTCATGTTATTGTCTGTATCCTTTATGAGAAGAGGTGAGTTCATTGTCTTCTTTTGTGACATTTCAATCATCAGTTCCGCCTTGGGGTGGGGATCCAACTTATTAGAAGTTGAGCTCGATGCCTCCCTGACTTTCTCAATTCTTCCCTTCGGATTCTTTGTTGACCGAGAAGTCATTGGTTGTCAGGGAGACCTTTTTCCTGCAATGCAACAACTTAACTCAAATTCCCTTATATCGAAAAATTTCAAAGACAATCACTATAAATACCTACGCATGAACATTTTCCTGGGTGAAATACTCACCAGTCCTGAGATTTGCAATAAATATAGCATAGTTCAATTCCTAAGAGAAACTTGATTAATCATGACTTATCATGAGAAAATTTAAACAGATCTATGGGAATTATGAAAACCAATGACAAACATAAATAAATGGTTGTTATCCATCCCATCTAAGTTTTTCATCCTTGAGTGTAAAATCTACTATGGATATTCATATATTGTTTACTTTGTCTATGCTAGCCTTTGTAATTAATGTGATGCGATAATCAACGACGTGAAGGTACATTGGATTGGTCCATCATGGATTTAAAATGGTCGTTGAATGACGCACAATGAAATTCAAGATCAAGGGTTAGGTAGTTCACTTGTTCGAGACTTTAACAACTCACACGTAATTAAAGCGACGATCATGATAGAGATGAAGGTATAAACATTTTCACGCAATGTGATTTGATTGAGATGCAGACGTGGCCTCTATGAACAAGTCAAGATTATCAAAATGTGTGTGCATTGGAAATATATAGATGGATGGCTTGATTGCATTCTAAGGTATTCAGAGAGAAATTATGGACGACCTATATTTCTCATCAATATTTTCTAATCGGGCATTAACAAGGAGAGAAAACACATGATAAAGGGTAGGTTTTTGTCTTCTCAGTTTGTCAATGCCAATTTCTATCAATGGTTGATGCTAGCCTCGATATTGCGTGTTTCTGTGTGTATAACATTGGGTGTCGGTGCTCGATGCCTATCAGTGTCAACGAATACCTCATGAGTTCATCAATACATGATTTGTTGTTGACAGTGCCAACGACCGATACTATCAGCGTCGAAACGCTTACGAGGGAGATGCACATTTGTTTGTTTGTTCCCTGACTCGACTGATGCCCAATATTTATCGGCATCGGTGTTTTCAAGCATGCACTTCACAGTTTATCATATGGTTTGGTTTGGTTTTGCCGACACTCGATGTTGATCGACGTTGGCGTGTTCGAGAAATAACCATTAGGCATCAAAAAACTCTGCTTCCAACAACGATTTTGAGGCCCCCTTTTGGGAAAATCACTAAGTATCTTTTTTTTTTTCCTTCACTTAAACGAAAAACATGATATATTTTGGGTTTTATTGATTTTTTAGATTCAAATAAAAAAAAGGAAAAGACGAATAAATTTAATCGAACGACAAATATGCAACCTGTGTAAAAGAAAAGGAAGAAAGTCCAAACAATTAAAAGGAAAAGTGGTATCCAAAAATTGAAAATTTTAAGGGTATGTTAAGTGTTCAACACAACCTACTTACAAGTTTACAAGTTCTTCATATGAATTTCCTTCACTCATCTGTTTTCTTCTTCTATCTTCATCAAATCTGCTCTGCACTCATCACTTCTGCTTTCACCAGATCTACTTTACACTCGCTACTTTTTCTTTCACCAGATCATCTGGACACTCACTCTTACTTTCGTCAAATATTGTCGGCACTCACTTCTTCTTATTTCATGATATTTTCTCTACACTCACTCATTTTTCTTTCGTTAGATATTCTTGACGCTTTCTCTTTCTTCTTTCCGAAGATCTATTAGTTGGATCTTCACGTACTTCATCACTCTCTCCCTTTCAAATAATATTCAAAATTTTCTCATATTATATTCTCATATGAAAATATTACATTTCCTCTCTTCACCCACACCCTATTTCTTGCAATCCTCTTCTCCTTTAATGTTTTACCATTAACTCTACATGAAAAGTCAAGTACATTTAAAAAGACACGTCCTTCATTAAATAAATAATAATTTATTTATTTTTAATTCACTTTTCAACATACCATGGGCAAGATACCAGCATGGGTTTTAAAACCATGTGCAAATACCATGCGCACTTTTACTCCACTTTCACTCTTTAATTCATTTTTACTTTTTAACCCACTTTCACATAACGTCATGTTTAATCCACTTTAATTTTTTAGTCCAGTTTTACATAACTTCATATTTAATCCACTTTCACCTAACTTCATCTCTAATACACTTCCACTTTGTATTTCTTAAACTCACATTTCCTTTGAATATTTATATTTGAATACTTACCTTCGATATCAATAACAATAATTTATTCACCACAAACATGCCAAGATAATGTGCAATTATGTGTAGAGGTTATATAATTAAACAACACACCACATTTGGCTAAATCACCTTAAATGCAAAACAATGGTTACACCAAGTCAACATAAAACCTAACCCAAACCCCTAATAGGTGGATTTTTTTTGTTATTTTCTTCATTTCAATAATATTAATATATAAGGTTGTATATGGTAAGTTGAAACAAAAAAATATATAAACAATATATGCTTTAATACAATAAATATTTAAACATTGCATAAACCATCCATCATTTGGTTGGTGTCTAGAATATTGCACCCCACTTGAAGTTAATGGTGGAATGCATTGATGAAGTCCCTACTTTGTAGGAACTATAATAATATTAATTACAATCAATTTCTATTTATACACAATATTATGGGTTTATTAAATAAAATAATAATCAGTATTATGGGTTTATTAAATAAAATAATAATCTGAATTTAATACTATAGTGAAAATAAAAACGGTATTATGGGTTTATTAAATAAAATATTAATCCGAATATAATACTATTAATGAAAATAAAAACCCTCGGCCCATTTTTCCAAAAGGTATGGAACATAACATCTTATAAATTGGCTACCGATGTTGTACTAAAATACACAAGCCTAATCTCTTTTGACCCAAATGGAAATGAGAATGGAAATGGCAGATGGGGAGGAGAGATTAGACTTTTATGAGGAGGCTTGGTGGACAGAGTTGCCTGACAATTTGCAAGAGGAAGCTTTTGCGTGGCTGCTTGTGGATTCGGTTTTAAAATATCACAGTGTCTCCATGGAATGGAATTCCCTCCTTTCATCAAGGAAATTCCTAAGTGGTGTTTGGGATAAGACGCCTATTAACAAGAAGCCACACCTACTTCTGTGGCAGCAAGGCTCCACACAACCTTGTCATGCATTTTGTTTCTACACAGGCACTTGGAAGGCCAACTTATCGTTTTCTTTTCTACATAGAGTAGGTGAAGTGCTTTCGGGAGGATCGGCTGAAGGGAGGTTGATGGTACTGATGCAAGATCCCATCGAGCTATGGTATATTGTTTTGAAAAAAGGGTGCTTTGTGTTGACGATGAAGGAAGGCCAGTAGAGATCCACGGTGTATGGAGAAAGGTGTCTCTAAGCTTTATCTCAACTATGAAGGTTAAGCGGTGCATGAGGTAAGGGAATCAACTATATGTAGTGGAAGTAGTGAATGAAAGGAAAGGACCCTCCTTGGATCAGTACCCAGTATTGTTAGAGTTTAGGGATGTTTTTTCGAACGATTTTACAGGGTTACCTGCATAGAGGGAGCTTGATTTTACTATTGATTTAAAACCTGGTGCAGAACCAATTTCCAAGACTCTGTATAGGATGACAGTGCCAAAACATTTTGAGTTGCAGATGCGGTTGAAAGAGCTACTCGACTTAGGGTTAATAAGGCCCAGTGTCTCACCTTAGGGTGCGCCAGTAATTTTTTTGAAGAAGAAGGATGGTTCCTTACGACTTTGTATAGATTACAGGGACTTGAACCATGCTACAGTGAAAAATAGGTACCCAATGCCACAAATAGATGATCTCTTTGATCAGATGAAAGGAGCAGAATTATTCTCAAAAATTGATTTGCGATCAAGGTATCACCAGTTAAGGATTAAGGAAGGTGATATTCCTAAAAATGCCTTTTGAACTTGGTTTGGGCATTACGAGTTCTCTGTAGTACCTTTCGGATTGAAAAATGCACTGGTAGTATTCATGAGCCTCATGAATGGTGTATTTCGTAAGTACTTAGACTATTTTGTACAAGTATTTCTAAATGACATCCTCATCTATTCCAAGAACAAAATAGAATATGAGGAACACTTGCTATTGGTGTTGTCCTGCCTTAGAGAGAACAAACTGTATGGGAAGTTGTCGAAGTGTTCCTTCTTCCAAAAAGAAATTCACTATTTAGTTCATATCATTTCAGTGAAGGAATCTCTGTGGACCTAGAAAAGGTAAAGGCCATTATGGAATGGCCAGTGCCGAAAAATTCTCATAAGGTAAGAAGATTCATGGGGCTAGTAGTTTATTATCGGATATTTGTGGAAGGGTTCTCTAAAATAGAAAAACCCATCACCACTTTGCAATGAAAGGGGGTCAGATATGAATGGACAAAAGAATGTGATAGTGCATTCAATGAGATTAAGAGGTTATTAACTAGTGAACCAATTCTACGAGTGTCGAATATGGAAAAGGACTTCACAATATAAATGGATGCCTTGAAACAAGGGTTGGGGGCCGTGATATTACAAGATGGAAAAGTGACAGCGTATGCATCCAAGAAGTTGAAGCAACACGAGGAGATTTACGCTACTCATGATTTGGAGTTGGTAGTTGTAATTCTAGCTCTGAAACTTTGGAGGCACTATCTAGTGGGGTGAAACTTTCAGCTCAAAACGGACCATGAAATTCTAAAACATCTCTTCAATCAAAGGGATATTAATGCCAAGTAGAGGTGATGGACTGAGTTTATGAGTGAGTACGATTTTGGTATTTCATACATCAAGGGAAAAGAAAATGTGGTTGTGGATGCCTTGAGTAGAAGATCACATGTCTTCTCCTTGGTACTCTTAAAAGTCAATCTGAGGGAACATGTGTTGACACAACTCCTTGGAGATAGTTGGTATTTAAAGGTTACTTCAAACCTCCAGAGTGGGAGGCAATTGGATCCAAAGTATGAAGGATATAGCCTGGAAGCAGATGGGATATTAAGATATCGTGGAAGGATGTACATCCATGAAGGTGGGGATATTTGAAGCATCATACTGAAGGAAGCTCATAGAGCACTTTATTTTTTGCATGTGGGTGTGAAGAAAATGTACGCAGACATGAAGAAGCTTTTCTTCTGAGTAGGCATGAAGCGTGATGTAGTCCATTTT
>JASDQU010306834.1:60126-73723 GCA_032191745.1 Picea mariana | reverse complement strand
TTTACATGATCTAAACTAGTTTGAATGCCCTAAACTAGTTTGAATGCTTTCTGTTTTGATTGAATGAAGAGAATTCGTTGATATGTGATAAGGAATCTATGAATGTAACTTCGAATGGAGTTTTAGCATTTCTTATATATACAACACTTAGATTAATTTAAGAGTTCTTTTTATTTCATGGACTAACTTGTGAAACCTGGTGATAGCAGGATCTTCATAAAGGAGTTCAAGTTTGGAGTGTTTTATTTTCGCAATTAGCTTAGTTAGTTTTAAATTCAGTTTTTAAACCCCCCATTTCTCACTAATCCATCTACGGATGAAGAATTTAAAGATGATAAACAGGTACTTCTTGGAGAACAAGAACGATAATGAATACTGGTTTCAAAAGAACGTTGCACCAACTCCAAGAATAAGACAGGTCACTCACATCCTTGCAAACAATCAGGTAAAAATTTTAAATCTTGATGTGAGCATTTTTGAATTTTTAATCCGTAGATGGCTTCACTGGAAGCATTCTTTTACTTAGGAAATAAAGGATCTTTCAAACAAGTTAGATAGAATAAATTAGGACAATAAAACGAGCTCGTTATCGTTAGAAGTGTTAGTCTTTAGAAGTTTTTATTCTTATTTTCAAAAAATAAATCATCATGAATAAATTTAATGGCACAGTATAGACAATGTGAATTTTTGTTGCAGATTTTAATTGTGTTTTATCCATCCACGCTAACCTACATAAATAAAAAAATCAAGAGATTAGTATGCTCTCTTCTTGTGCTTCGTGCGATCAGGAAGATAAAAAAATCAATTGATTTATTGCAAATAAAAATACTCTCGCTGGAAAATTGATCTACGCATTTTATCGATTATAAGAAATTTGCAATTATTTGTAAAGAAGGCTCTCGAGGATGCTAACTTGCAGAAGACTAAAATTAATGAGCTTGTGCTTGTTGGTGGAAGTACTCGCATACCAAAGGACCAACAATTATTGAAGGACTTATTTGATGGCAAGGAGCCTAACAAAGGTGTTAATCCAGATGAAGTTGTGTCTTACGGGGCTGCCGTTCAGGGTGGTATTCTGAGTGGCGAGAAAGGTGATGAAACAAAAGATATTTTTCTATTGATGTTGCTCCTCTCAGCCTAGGTATAGAAACTGTTGGTGGAGTAATGAAAAAACTTATTCCGAGGAACAATGTCATACCAACAAAGAAGTCACAAATGTTTACAACTTATCAAGATCAACAAACTACTATTTCAATCAAGGAGCAGAGTCTAACAAAGGACTGCCGAAAATTAGGCAAATTTGATCTCTCTAGAATCCCTCTAGCTCCTCGTGGTGTGCCACAGATTGAAGTCACCATCGAGGTTGATGCCAATGGTATCCTTAATGTAAGAGCAGAGGACAAGGGCACCAAGAAATTAGAGAAGATTACCATCAACCAGATCTCACACTTCTCAGGACCTGGCCACCGGCTTGTTTTATTTTTATCCTTCGATCAAAACCTTGATTGAATCAATTCAGTCTTCCAACCAGATTTCCTCAGCAACCCAATATAGGTATTCATTTATGGTCCAAACAATCATCTGGAATCAACAAATCACTATCAAGACAACAGATTGATGCACAGCGCCCAGGTTGTCGCCGATTGAAACTCCCGCAGGAGCTGCACGACGTTTGAATTCAACAGATAAAAATGTAGAGACTGAGTCTATTGTCGGGCCAGAAAATGATGCAGTCTTGGACCTACAATATCTACTTTTCAAAAGATGGGTATCTGAACATCGCCCATGTCCACAATCTTGATCGAATCATTCTGCATGCCCATTCTGAATGTCTGAGTATGGATTTCATGTATATAGACTTGCCTTATCTGGAATGAACTGAACGTTTTTCTTTCATGGATTGAATTGAATTGAATGGATTGAACAAAGCGGGTATGCTTTATCCATTGGTGACTATATCTCTTTCTTCTGTGGGGTCCTTCACTCTGGTCCGGTCAGTGGGAACACGTCATGCCAGGGAGTCTCGGTGGTTCATTTAATCGGTGACCTCACACGACTTCACTTATGTGCCCTCTGGCCGATCTGGGCCACGAATTCACTTTCGTGCCCTCTAGCCGATCTAGGCCAGTATCTTTGTAAGAATCAAAATGCTCGTGTTCACCAGATAGAGAATATGTGGCAAGGGTGGTGCATGCATTCCTGTAATGATAATTTTTTTACACTTTTTCGTTTCATAGGCATCGTCATGCTACGCTGAAGAAAAAGAATGCTTAGAGGAGGCTCAATGAGTAGTTCTTGGTGGATAATATGGAGACATACAAGAATGTCAGTGGACGGATTTTCATTGACAACTGAACTCTCCTATTGATGCGCTAGGTTTTCAGCCTGAAGAGTGCCATCGCATCTACCCGATTCCGAACATGATGTGCCTGTGGTTGATGAAATAAAGGTTTCATTCTCTGCTTTGAATTTTTTTTTTTCTATTTTCGGCATGACGGGCATCGAGTGATGAATCATTCAGATCGATACCTTAAAGACAACGCCAATAGATTTTCTTGGCACTGGCACCTTCGTATCGTGGGACACCTGGAAATGAGCTGGCAGTATCATGTGTGGACTGAACTAAGATTTCCTTTTTTTTGCATTAGTCGGGATTTAGAAAGCAGTAGAAACTAATTCTCAATATCCAAGCTCAACGAAATTTTATGAGGATAGCTTGGGAAAATCTACGCCACCATTGAGAGTCAAATTTCAATAGATATTTCAGGAATAGATCCTGGAAAGAATCTTAACCTCCGTTAATTTAAAACATAGTAGTTCCGCCCACCTATAAATCTTAGGGATGCAACTCTCCATTTTTTAAAGCTGAGTATGCAAGTTTAAAATCTTTTTGAAGGCCACGTTGGGCCCTGAGGCATGTGTGCTCTACACTTTTTGTTCAGTTGAGTGCTACGATTTTATTTTTAGATGATTTTTTCTTTCAATAATGGAAAGGTTATAGGCATGAGTCTTGTCATTTTGATACATTTTGGCATGCTCACATAGCTTGTTGTAGAAACATGGTTGGTGATATGCCTCCCCCAAAAGCAGTAAAAGAGAATTTTCTTAAAAGGTTCAATGGTATTGGCAATCAGAGAAGGAAGGCTCTTACTCCTCCAAAAGCTTTGGCACCTACATATCCACCAGTTCCCCAAGTAAGTTCAGGTAAGACTCTAGTTCATTTTGGAAAGGATTTGGATATTGATTTTGTCAGTCATTTTTCAAAATTGAAATATTACTATTTCATTGCAAAAGCTAATGCCTCTGTCACGTGCCAGAAATAAGGTTCTCAAGTTTGCAGGAATGAACAATGCTGCTCAACCCATATGCACAATCGAAGAGAGAGAAGATGAGCTGATCAACATAAAATAAAAAAAAATAAAAAAATATTGTTGACTCCCTAAACCCTGATTCTCAGCCATTCTTTATTATTTTTTAATTGCTGATTAACATTGCCATGCACATGTTATTTATCATGCACATTCAAATAAACATCTGACACAGGAATTAGACTAAATTTATGTTATTTTCATGATTATCACTGGACTGTTATCGACATCAGGAGTTAGACTAAATTTATGTTGTTGAGTATCCTAAAGTTGTTTCATTTGGCATCTATTTTTGCGTAAGAATCACTAAGAAATTGGCAATTTCTTTTTGAACATACTTATGTTCTTTATGCCAAGTTCTTTTGCAGATTTTGGATGATCAACTGATCATTAAGGAAACTAATTGAGTGCTCAATTCGTCTCCAAAAGACTAATTTCATGAGAAATTCTAAAGAACAACTCCATGAACATAAACGACATTTCCAGAAAATTACGAATTCTTGCAATTTCCTGTAATAGTTTAATCGTTTGACATGTTGCATGACAGATTAGAAAAATTGGAAGAGATGGGTTTTTTCCTACATGTACAAGAATGGTGAAACACCTATCTACCCTTGAATTCCACGTCTACAAGTAGTTCTTCAATGCTGGTCAAACTCCGCTATTTTAGCCAAAAGTACGGAATTAAGGAGCATATTCGCTATGTTTGAGAGTTTCCATTCCATTGCTATATTTGAAAGATTGCATGCCATAATTCCAGCAAGAGTCATTATCCATTTCCCATTACACCTCACTTCATACACTTCATTACATTTTCTTCAACCCTAACCCATAAATAAAACCAACCAAGCTCATCTACAAGATTTTTGGCCCTCCTTACATATTCATTGTCAGTTTCGTTTTCCTACACTTGCCAATAAAACCTTGCTTCCATACACCATTGAGTCAAAGTCCTTGAGTCTAATTATCTTTGTAAAAACACTTAGAGGCTTGCATGCCTTAATGGCAAGTACTCTTGCCAATGAACAATGGGAGTACATTAACATCCCTTGTTCGTAGGATCTTGTAGGTGACTCGACCACAACAAACTTATTCGTACCTACAAATATGTGTTAGGCATCTTGACTCCCATTGGAATCAATGGCGGGAGCTCTCGTGTTGGCTAGTGGCATTCATTAATGGCCACTAAGTCAACAACTTCTTTCTATGTTCGACACCAGCACATTTAATCACATAGTAAGATTTGTGCCATCAACCGTTGAAGACTTGAAGACCCATATTTCATAGCAGAAGCATCAACTTTCCTTTCATCGTTTTCTCAGTTTGTCATGACTTGAGGACAAGTCAATAAATAAAGATGGGGGGGGAATGTAACTTCTATATTTTGTATACCTTCCAAGCCTTATACATTTTCAGTTGCATTCATCAGCAGATTCCGAACATTTAGCAGAGAAGATCCAGCAGCAGATTTAGTAGCAGTAGCAAATTCCAAACATTCAACAGAGAAGATCCAGTAGTAGATTTCAAACATTCAGCAGAAGATTTAACAGCAGCAGCAGATTCTGAACATTCAGCAGAGAAGATCCAACAACAGATTTCGAACATTCAACAGAAGATCCAACAACAGATTTAGTAGCAGATGCAACAACAATAAATGATTCACTTTTTCGACCTCATCCACCATTTTCACAACCAAGTAAAGAAGATTATGAATAGAATTTTGCAGCCATACGCGCACAACTCTCATCCATTTTTGAAAGGGTAAGTTAAGGTATGATAGTTTCTAACTTTTAACCATTTAATTCCTTGAAAATTTGGAATGATAATTTTTGGAAAAACTTCACTTCCTTTCGTCATTTTGTCAAAATTTCCAAAACCATCAGTTGAGGGGGGAAATACATTCACATTCATATGTTACCACATTCATAAAACATTCATGTTACATTCAAAGCCCACATAATTTCAAGATATAATTACTATTACATCATTATGAGCATATAAATGGCTTTTCGAAAAAAGAAAGTACTTAAAAGATAATTGGATGCCAACACAGTCATGGCTGTCACACAAGAACCAACCATGATGCATTCCAACAAAAATGCTCTGCAATAAAAATCACATTATCAATATCCAAAGATCATACATTAAAGTTGAATGCAACAAACAAAATATGGTTGAAACACAAGAACCAACCAAGTTGCAGTTCATCAAAAACACTTTGCAAAAGTTAAGTAAATAATATCATGCAGAGTTTAATCCAAAAGCTCGAGTATCACAAAGTAATGTAATAGATTGCATGAGGACATGCAATATCTTCAGTTTGGGGGTATGTTGGGCCTCAAAATAGTCCTTATTTTCACTCCATTATTTACCAAAACCTTCACAATTACTTCCATTTCACCTTCATATCACCTTCATATCACCTCCACATCATCACATTTACCTCATCATTGGGTTATAACTATGCTTTTCCAAAGTTTATCAATTCTTAACATTTTCAAGTGGATTTGTGGTTAAACTTTAGAAAATAATATGCTTATACTTATACCTAAAAATTAGAATGAGTTTGTTGACATGTGTAGGTGATTTGGAAGCTTCCAAGACACTCTTATGTGGCCTCCAATACTCAAATTCGAATTCCCTTCAAGATATGGAAGGAGATTTGGATAAAGGTCAAAAAGGATATGTGTCTCATCATTTTCCATTTGGTTGTAACTATATGACATTTTTATGGATCTAGGGAGAGAATAGTGGATCTCCATTAATGAGGTAGCTTCTTATGTTCTTGTATAAATAGGAGAGCCTTCTCATTTCAAAAAGGATATGGAATATGCAGATAGATGGAGATACAGGTGTGAAGTTCAGGAAATGCTCATGTTTTGAATTGATAGGTTGATTCTTGAGGTTAGTCGAGAGGAGATTTTATATTGGAATGAAGATGTAATCATATTCTTTTGAATACAAGACATGCTTCCATTTTGATCTCTATTTAATGTTAAGATTATGGTGTACTTGATGAAGGATGGAAGGGCCCTTATGCACTGATGCCAGTACACCTATGTGGTGTATATAGTAGGTAAAATTTGTCATTTGTATATTCATTTTATTTTTATGTTCTTTGCTTTAGTAGTTTAGAATAGACAACTTCAAATCCTCGCACATATTGTGTTGTGCCTCTAAGCTCACGAGCTCCTGGTTGACATTAAATCGTTGAGAATTTATGTGACATAGATTGCACTCAACAATGATGCAATCTATTATGTGAATGTGAAATCTATGAATGTTTAACGTTATGTGAATGATGGTGGATATGATGCAATCTATTATGTAAATGAAAATTCTATGAACGGGTAACGTTAATTGAATTATGGGGATATTATGAGATCTATTTCTAACTTGAAAATTTTGACTTTAAAGTTGTTGGTACGTGGATACCGAGTTGATATTATGGTTGAATGCATTTACATTATGATAATGCATAGATACATGTATGAGTTTGTGTTATAGACTAATTTTCAGGTCAATAAGGTATGAAATAGCCAAGGGATAATGGTAATAAAAGTGGATGTCATGACCACCAAATGAGAAACAATATGGTATGTGAAATTATATTGGTATGAATGCACTATTATGATATATATGGACCAGTGCAGGTTTTCGGGTGGTGAGTCTACCCAAACTGAATAAACGATGACAAAATTCCCAGCAACACGGTGCCACTGTATATTCCATTGTAGGGTGTGGGACCCTAGTCCTATTAGGAGGGGTGGAGGCATTTCCCACTGTGTATCCTCCAAAACCTGGAGTCATGGGAGGATGGTTTTAACTCACGCTCCCCTAGATGTGTGATGATGACTGTTAGTTGCCTGCTGCAGAAGCTTGGTCAAGATAGTGACACTTCCGCTTACAGGTTCTATTTGGAGTTAGGTCAATATAGTTGATGCTCCAAGATAGTCCAGCAAAGGAAGGATAGGAATGTAATATGGAAGTAAGTTAGGGAAGAAGGATGAATAGAAATAGTTGAGAGTGTATGTAGATTTTCCTTATGGTGGAATTTATTGTTTTCCTTCTGAAAAGAAAATATGTATAAATTTATATTCATAATTACTTAACTGAACTACAATTGTCTAAATAAACATTGTTGAGCTAGATTATTGTAATTAAAGGATTTCACAAACATTTAATTGGTTTATTATATTTTATAAAATGAATCGTCTTGTTGATTGGGTTTGATGCATACAAGAATTACTATAGAGGTGATAGTTATTGTCATTAATACATAAACGAGACTTGTGTGTGCTAGCTACACATGCATTTCTTACACATGTACACTAGTATGTATGAGTTTTATTTGGCTTACTTACTGATAATGGTGTTTATTGGATATAAATGTGTGAACCATGTGTCATTTCCCTTCTATTATAAATTACTTTAACTTCGGGACGAAGTTTCCTGAAGGGTGGGTGTATGTAAAAACCCTAATTAATTAATTAAGTATCATGATTAAATATTTGTTTAATAAATGTTAGTTAAATAAATATTAGTTTAATAAATTATTAAATTTGAATTTTTTTAAGATTATTTTATAATTTAATTGTATTGGTAGATGGACCCATTAATGGGGGGATAAGGTGGTTGAGGCTTAATGGGGGGATAAGGTGGTTGAGGTTTAATGGGGGGATAAGGCAGTTGGAAGGGAGGAGAAGGGGATAAGGCAAGGGAGAGTACTCAGGAAGGGGAGCTTTTTGGTAAAGTAATATTTTTCATATTAGGAAAGGGAGAAAAATTAGAGAAGGAAGGAAGAAGGGAGGAGGTAGTTTGAGACAGTGTATTTGTTCTGCAATTGTTTTTTGCTTACAGACTTGAGGAATTTTACAGTGGGCACCTGTTTCTGGGAATCTTGGGCTCAGGGGCTAGGAAACTATAAGGAATCCTGGGGCTAGGGAGTCGGATAGGTTGTTCCTAGCTGGCTGGGAGGTTAATCAGTTTGGGCAGATCTTTAGGCAGAGCTTCATAACAACATCAGTTTGAGGTAGATATGTTTTATTATCATCACTATTATGCTTTTGTTCATTATTTATATATTGTTCATAATAATTATGTTGAATATGTTGTTTATTATCATGCCGCTCTTTTTTAAGTATGTTGAACATTGTTATTATGTTGAATAATGAACTGTAAAGAAATTATGATAGCATTTCTATATTTAAATTTATGTTTTATAAGGCTCTGTTTGGACAGACCTTACAGTAAATAAAAAATACGGGACCTGACAGTTATGCATTGATTATAGAGAATTAACCAAAATCATAGTCGTGAACCAATACCCAATTCCCATAATTGATGACCTTCTTGACAAACTCAAGAAGGAAATGTTCTTCAACAAGATTGGCCCAAAGTATGGCTACCACCAGGTTCCCATCGAACCAACTTATGTATGGAAGACAACTTTCAAATCTCAATAAGGTCTCTTCGAATGGTTTTTCATGCCCTTTGGATTAACAAATGCTCTGGCTACTTTCACGAGGTTGATGGATGATGTATTGAGACCATTCACAAACTCTTTTGTGGTGGTATATTTGGATGACATCCTCATATTCAACAGAACTTGGGAGGATCACATGCAACATATTCATCAAGTTTTGAGCACTCTGCGACAACAAAAGCTATATGCCAACTTGGAAAATTGATCTTTTGGCATGAATAGGGTCCAATAATTGGGTTATATTGTTGATGAACATGGGGTACATGTTGATCCAGCTAAGGTCCAAGTCATCCATGACTAGCCAACCCTAACCACATTAACCAAGATTCAAATATTCTTGGCATTGTCCAACTTCTACCGACGGTTCGTGTTTGGATTCTCCCATATTTCATGGGCCCTCAGCCAAGTGACCAAGGGAGGTGGCACGGAAAAGTTCATGTGGGGGAAGGAATAAAAATAAACATTTTATGATCTAAAGCATCGCTTGTGCTTAGCTCCAGTACTCTCCTTAACCAATCTACAATAATCGTTCGAGATTGAGACTAATGCATCTGACTATGTTGTAGGCACAACTCTCACTCATCACGGTCATCCAATAGCATACCATTGTGAGACACTCTCAGATACTATCCGAAAATACCCCACCTATGACAAGGAAATTCATTCCATTGTACAGGCTTGTCGTCAATGGAAACATTACATTTTGGGAAAGGAGACAATCATCAACACTGATCACAAGCCTCTACAGTTCATACAGACATAGGAGAAGTTGCAGAACAACTGCCATCATAAGGGGTCCACCTACCTGCAACAATTCCATATTATCAACATCAAGTATAAGACAGGGATCACAAATCTTGTCACTGACTGTCTCAGTCAACCTCCCATGGATGCACTCACCAATATGCTCCATTCCTGTGTACATGAGGCATCTGAGTGGCCCCAACTCTATCAACAAGATCCAAACTTCGCCACCACCTATCCTCTCTTGAGTACAGGCGTGAATGTCACTGATTTTCACATTCATGACGGATTGTTATGCCATCTGGGCCATGTATGTGTTCCTTCAAGAGAGCGTGGAAAAATTGTTTGGGAGGCTCACTACTGTCGGATGGAAGGACATATTGGCATGGAAAAAACTATGGTCATTTTACAGAAACATTTTATTGGCCAAAATTTTGACAAGACGTCAGCAAATATATTAGATCTTGCACTTCCTATTCCATTTCCCAGATAGTCAGCAAGAAGAAAGGATTATACACCCCTCGTCCTACTCCCTATATTCCTTGGGAATCCATCTCGATGGATTATATTTCTAGCCTTTTGTCCACCAAACAAGGAAATTATTATGTATTTGTGGTAGTTGATTAGTTTTCAAAGATGACCATCCTCACAGCCTACAAGAAGAGCATCACAATGGAAGATACTGATCAGCTCTTCTTCGAACGAGTGTGGGTCCATTTTGGGATACCACATACCCTCATCTTTGATCAAGATAACATGTTCATCAACACATTTTGGTCTAGTCTCTGGTCATTGTTGGATACCAAGCTCACTAAATCCATTGCTTTCCACCCCAAAAATGACAACCAAACAAACGTCATCAATCATATGATTGTGCACATACTACACATGTACAACTCTAAGAATCCACGTACATGGGATGATAATATTCCCTATGTTCAACACAACTACAACAGAGCTCTGCATAACTCCACCATCCATAGCCCATTTCAGGTGGGGTTGGGAGTCCAACCCTTGGGTTGCATTGATGTTGCATTACCTATTGCAACCACATAGGAAGAATCTTCCCATGTTCATTCTAAAGGCGACAAAGCCACTGAATTCATTGAGTGGATTCATCACATCCGCCAACATATCCATGAGATTTTTCAGAAAGCTAATGCTAAGTACAAGTAATGCCATGATCAACACAGGGCACCACACCAGTTTCAAGTGGGAGACAAGTTTTGGTTACATTTTCAGAAAGAGAACATTACGGGGGCCCATCGCAATCTCTTCCCACTTCCCTATGGGATTTAAACTATCACTAAGGTTTTGGGTAGCAATGCTTTTGAGCTCAAAAATTCATTGTTCCTTTTCTTCCACCAAGTGCTCAATGTGGACCTCCTTCAACCATATTTTCCACCATTATTCGACACCTCAAAGATCGCAGAACAACTAACACCAATAGAGCTCAACCCTGTCTTCATGGAACAAGAATCCACCGATCATATCTTGGAAACAGGTCAAGGACACTCGTCAGCAGAGGATCCAACTTCATCGGGTTGTGAAGCCCAGGAAGCTCCTACACCAAGGGAAGTGTCTCACCTGGGGCCAAATTCAACAAAATTTTCCTCACCTGATGGGGGAAATAAATGCAATGGAGACAATTGATTCCCAAGGAGGGAGGACTGATCCAAGTGGATATTGGTGGCCACCAACCTATTCCAACTCACTCCTCTTGACAAGTTTTAGTTCAGCCAGTTCTTTTGCACTTCTTTTTAATTGTGGGTTCTACACTTCTAGGGCTATCTAAAGCCCTACCCATATTCCAGGTGGAGACTGGTGGCCACTCACCTAATCCAATTGGATTATTCTGGAATTTTTAATTTCATCACATCTTTTTGTACTTCCAAGGATGTTTTGGGGCCCTAAATAATTTTTTTTTGGCTTTCCACAATCAAAATATAGACAGAGTCATATTTTGATGAAGTAATGTGTAGTTCTCAAAAATACCTTTCCAACGGGCTATCATGCGCCTAAAACGGATATCGTATGAAAAATTTATGACCCCAGGAAGTTGAGGTACCAACTTACCAAACAGGGCCCACATAACTTTTCACATTTCTTCTCCTAGGGTTAGGTTTTTGGATGTCTAGGGTTTTGGAATTCATGAGTAATGTTAAAAAGGCCTCTAGAGCCTCATTGTAATAATTATGCTCAGACAGATGTGCGTAACAACCACATCTCTTCTCAGAGATAACTACCACCATTCGAGCAAGTTGTTTTCAGTTGTGCAGTTTTACAGTTTCATCTTATTTCATTTATTCAACAGAATTTATTGCTCATTGGATATATGTTGTTATTCTTTGTATATTTGTTTTATTGTATTCATTTTGTTAGTCAGTGCGTTCCGCTCATAACTCTGGATCGCCTGTGTAGTGTCCTTTAGTGGTAACCTACATAAAACCCACAGGGTATGAATACTATTTTCTTGTCCCTTAATAAAGAGGCATTGAGCCCTTGCAGTATGGTCTGGTGGAAAATTTCTCCCAACACCAACTTGTCTGACACATGGGCTAGTAGTAAGTGTGGTGCACTGATGGCTCTGAAAATTCTAATATAAGTGATTATTTCTTCTAGGTACTAATGTACTGTATTGGATATCACTTTCCTCGTTGTCTCTGAGAGCCTTGGGAAATCTTGTCTAAAGATATGTGAATACACTCGAGATATGAATCCATAAAAAATAATAGTGATCAATATTTTGTACTTGTTTTCCCATAGGATACTAAAATAAACATGGACTAGCAACTCATAGACGTGGAAGCTTAGACTCAATCATAGGAACACATGTGTATTGCATATCGCATCTAGAAGATAATATACCATGTAAAATGTAGGGATTTCTCCGACTTTTGGGTTTGGTGCTTAATCTATTCCGGTGCTTAATTGTTTTGAGATAATATCTCCCCAGTTAAAAATGCTCCCTGATAAATCTATTATGTAATCCAAAGGCATCCAAGCCTTAAAAAACCTGGAGCATTTCTATTCCCCATACAGACAACATATCAAGGTCGTCAATAATATGTAGAGTTCCTTGAGGTTCACTGTATTGTACCACCCAGAGGCTTGGTTCACAAATTTGTTTTCCTCCCTCCACTAGGATGCCAGTAATTGACTAGTGTTATGGCGTTCATAGAACACAAAAACAAAATCCTTATTTATCGTAATCTCGCCATCCTTGAGTTTATAGTATGTGCTCACCTCCATTGGCAAGAAAACACCAATACACTCTCCATCTTTATTTTTTATCAGGAATTTCTCTGCATCTGTATGGTGGATGATTCATTCTAAGGATTCTACAGATGGTAGAACAGGGGTCCTAGCTACCACCATATACATTGAAGAGTGCTTGATGTTTGGGAACATTTGGTCATCGAGTTTCCTCACCTCTAGGTTGTTATGAGGTGCGAATTTTGGGAAATCATCATAGTAAATTTTGTTTTACAAATCAAGCCAAGATGGTTGGAGTAACTTGGATGTCGTGCTATTGCATGTATCCTTTACTATTGTAGGCGGGTTCATTGGCTTCTTTTGTGACATTTCGATCACGGGTTCCACCTTGGGGGGTATCCAACTTTTTAGCAGTTGAGCTCGACGCCTCCACGACTTGCTCAATTCCTCCCTTCGGCTTATTTGGTGACTGTTGAGTCACTGGTCATCAAGGAGACATTTTTCCTGCAATGCAACAACTTAACTTAGATTCCCTTATATCAAAAAATTTCAAAGACAATCACTATAAATACCTACGCACGAATATTTTCGTGGGTCAAATACTCACTAGTCTTGATCTTTGCAATAAATGTAGCATAGTTCAATTCCTAAGAGAAACTTGATTAATCATGACTTATCATGAGAAAATTTAAACAGTTTTATGTGAATTATGGAAACCAGTGACAAACATAAAGAAATGGTTAGTATCCATCCCATCTGAGTTTTTCATCCTTGAGTGTAAAAT
>JASDQU010306834.1:31560-49431 GCA_032191745.1 Picea mariana | reverse complement strand
TCTATTCCGGTGCTTAATTGTTTTGAGATAATATCTCCCCAGTTAAAAATGCTCCCTGATAAATCTATTATGTAATCCAAAGGCATCCAAGCCTTAAAAAACCTGGAGCATTTCTATTCCCCATACAGACAACATATCAAGGTCGTCAATAATATGTAGAGTTCCTTGAGGTTCACTGTATTGTACCACCCAGAGGCTTGGTTCACAAATTTGTTTTCCTCCCTCCACTAGGATGCCAGTAATTGACTAGTGTTATGGCGTTCATAGAACACAAAAACAAAATCCTTATTTATCGTAATCTCGCCATCCTTGAGTTTATAGTATGTGCTCACCTCCATTGGCAAGAAAACACCAATACACTCTCCATCTTTATTTTTTATCAGGAATTTCTCTGCATCTGTATGGTGGATGATTCATTCTAAGGATTCTACAGATGGTAGAACAGGGGTCCTAGCTACCACCATATACATTGAAGAGTGCTTGATGTTTGGGAACATTTGGTCATCGAGTTTCCTCACCTCTAGGTTGTTATGAGGTGCGAATTTTGGGAAATCATCATAGTAAATTTTGTTTTACAAATCAAGCCAAGATGGTTGGAGTAACTTGGATGTCGTGCTATTGCATGTATCCTTTACTATTGTAGGCGGGTTCATTGGCTTCTTTTGTGACATTTCGATCACGGGTTCCACCTTGGGGGGTATCCAACTTTTTAGCAGTTGAGCTCGACGCCTCCACGACTTGCTCAATTCCTCCCTTCGGCTTATTTGGTGACTGTTGAGTCACTGGTCATCAAGGAGACATTTTTCCTGCAATGCAACAACTTAACTTAGATTCCCTTATATCAAAAAATTTCAAAGACAATCACTATAAATACCTACGCACGAATATTTTCGTGGGTCAAATACTCACTAGTCTTGATCTTTGCAATAAATGTAGCATAGTTCAATTCCTAAGAGAAACTTGATTAATCATGACTTATCATGAGAAAATTTAAACAGTTTTATGTGAATTATGGAAACCAGTGACAAACATAAAGAAATGGTTAGTATCCATCCCATCTGAGTTTTTCATCCTTGAGTGTAAAATCTACTATGGATATTCATATATTGTTTACTTCATCTATGCCAGCCTTTGTAATTATTGCGATGCGAGAATCAATAGCAGGAAGGGACGTTGGATTGGTCCATCAGGGATTTCAAACGGTCGTTGAATGATGCATAGTGAAATTCGAGATCAAGGGTTGGGTAGTTCACTTGTTTGAGACTTTAACAACTAACACGTAATTAAAGCGACGATCATGATAGAGACGAAGGTATAAACATTTTCATGTAATGTGATTTTATCGAGATGTAGATGTGGCATCTATGAACCAATCAAGATTAATGAAACATGTGTGCATTGGAAACTTATAGATGGATGGTCTGATTGCGTTCAAAGGTATTTGGAGAGAAATTATGGAAGACCTATATTTCTCATCAATATTTTCTAATCAAGCATCAACAAGGAGATAAAACACATGATAAAGGGTAGGTTTTTGTCTTCTCAGTCTATCGATGCCAATATCTATCGACGATTGATTCTAGCCTTGATATTGAGTGTTTTCTTCTGTATAACATTGGGTGTCGATGCTCGATGTCTATCAACGTCAACGATTACCTCCTGATTTCATCAGTATATGTTTTTTTGTTGACATTGCCAATGCTCGATACTATCGGCGTCAAAACTCTTACGAGGGAGCTGCGCATTTGTTCGTTTGTTCCCTGACTCGGCTCATGCCTAATATTTATTGGCATCGATGTTCTGAAGGATGCACTTCACATTTTATCATATGTTTTGGTTTGGTTTGGCTAACACCTGATGTTGATTGATGTTGGCGTGTTTGAGTAGTAACCATCGGGCATCGAAAAACTCTTCTTCCAACAACGATTTTGAAGGCCCATTTTGGGGAAATCACCAAGTGTCTTTTGTTTTTTCTTCCACTTAAATGCAAAACATGATATATTTTTGGTTTGATTGATTTTTTAGATGCAACTAAAGAAAATAAAATATGATTAAACTTAATCAAACGACAAATATGCAACCTATGTAAAAGAAAAGGAAGAAATTCCAAACAATTAAAAGAAAACGTGGTATCCAAAAATTGAAAATTTTAAGGGTGTGTTGAGTGTTCAACATAACCTACTTACAAGTTTACAAGTTCTTCATATGCATTTCCTTCGCTCATCTCTTTTCTTCTTCTGTCTTCATCAAATCTTCTCTGCACTCATCACTTTTTCTTTCGCTAGATCTACTTTACACTCGTTACTTTTTCTTTCACCAGATGAGCTCGACACTCACTCCTACATTGGTCAAATATTGTCGACACTCACTTCTTCTTATTTCATGATATTTTCTCTACACTCGCTCCCTTTTCTTTCGTCAGATCTTCTCGACGCTTGCTCTTTCTTCTTTCCAAAGATCTATTCGTTGGATCTTCACATACTTTGTCGATTTCTCCCTTTTAAATAATATTCAATATTTTCTCATATTATATTCTCATATGTAAATATTAAAGTCATGTACATTTGAAAAGACACGACCTTCATTAAATAAATAATTAATTTCTTATTTTTTAGTTCACTTTTCAATGTACCATGGGAAAGATACCACCATGGGTTTTAAAACTATGTGCAAATACCATGTGCACTTTTACTTCACTTTCACTTTTTAATTCACTTTTACTTTTTAACCCACTTTGACATAACTTCATGTTTAATCCACTTTAATTTTTTAGTCGAGTTTCACATAACTTCATATTTAATCCACTTTCACCTAACTTCATTTCTAATCCACTTCCACTTTTTATTTCTTAAACTCACATTTCCTTTGAATATTTATATTTGAATACTTACCTTTGATATCAATAACAATAATTTATTCACCACAAACATGTCAAGATAATGTGCAATTATGTGTAGAGGTTATATCATTAAATGACACACCACATTTGGCTAAATCACCTTAAATGCAAAACAATGGTTACACCAAGTCAACATAAAACCTAACCCAAACCCCTAATAGATGGAATTTTTTTGTTATTTTCTTCATTTCAATAATATTAATATATAAGATTGTATATGGTAAGTTGAAACAAAAAAACATATAGAAACAATATATGCTTTAATACAATAAATATTTAAACATTGCATAAACCATCCATCATTTGGTTGGTGTCTAGAATCTTGAACCACGCTTGAAGTTAATGGTGGAATGCATTGATGAAATCCCTACTTTGTAGAAACTATACTAATATTAATTACAATTAATTTCTATTTATACACAATATTATGTGTTTATTAAATAAAATAATGATCCTAATATAATATTATTAATGAAAATAAAAACCATATTATGGGTTTATTAATAAAATAATAATCAGAATTTAATACTATATTGAAAATAAAAACAATATTGTGGGTTTATTTGCACCCTGCTTGAAGTTAATGGTGGAATGCATTGATGAGGTCCCTACTTTGTAGAAACTATAATAATATTAATTACAATCAATTTCTATTTATACACAATATTATGGGTTTATTAAATAAAATAATAATCCATATTATGAGTTTATTAAATATAATAATAATTTGAATTTAATACTCGAATTTAATACTATAATGAAAATAAAACCGATATTGTGGGTTTATTAAATAAAATATTAATCCGAATATAATACTATTAATGAAAATAAAAACCCTCGGCCCATTTTTCCAAAAGGTATGGAACATAACATCTTATAAATTGGCTACCGATGTTGTACTAAAATACACAAACCTAATCTCTTTCGATCCAAATGGAAATGGCAGATGGGGAGGAGAGAATAGACTTTTTTTAGGAGGCTTGGTGGACAGAGTTGCCTGACGATTTGCAAGAGAAAGCTTTGGCGTGGTTGCCTGTGGAATGGAATTCCCTCCTTTCATCAAGGAAATTCCTAAGTGGTGTTTGGGCTCAGACGCCTACTTCTGTGGCAGCAAGGCTCCACACAGCCTTGTCATGCATTTTGTTTCTACACGGGCACTTGGAAGGCCAGCTTCTCACTTTCTTTTCTACATAGAGAAGGTGAAGTGCTTTCTTTTCTAAGGTACGGTCTCATTACCTGTGGGTCGCGGCTTCTGATGATGTCCAATAATAATGGGAATTTCAATTATAATTAATCAGTACACTTCAATTTATAGCTATCTGTCTTTATATGTATTTATTTAAAATTAACTTTTATATGTATTTATTTAACAAATAAGATAAGATCAGGAAACATATATAGGAACAATTCAAAATATTAGAATTATATGTGTTTTGAATATTTAGAAATTCATTTTTTATATATATTTATTTAACTATGAGGTGAGAATATTGTAATCATTCAAAATATTTTTATTTTTAATATAATATTATAATTTAATTTTAGATTTACTAACTACTATTATGAAAGTTTTATTTAAATTTGTTTTCTTCACAAGTTTTAGAATTATTCAACTTTAGGTTTACTAATTATTATGGAAGACTTATTTTAAGTTTGTTCATTTATATAAGTTTTAGAATCTTAAATATTATAATTTTAAAAGTATATTATTTTTATGTACAAAGAATGTTCATAATGTTTAAAAAGTTAAAAAATATATAAATCTTCTTAATAATGCCAATATAAATATAAATGTTAACAATAAATTTTATAATTTATTATTTTATTTTATAGTTGTAATGTTAAAAAGTTTTAGAATTATTCAACTTTACATTTACTAACTATTATGGAAGACTTATTTTAAGTTTGTTTTTTTTATATAAGTTTTAGAATCTTCAATATTATAATTTTAAAAGTGTATTATTTTTATGTACAAAGAATGTTCATAATTGTAATGTTTAAAAGGTTAAAAAAATATATAAATGTTCATAATAATGTCAATATAAATGTTAATAATAAATTTTATAGTTTATTATTTTATTTTATTTTTTGTAGTATGATTGATCTAGTTTGATTTCAAGTTAGATAGTCACGTCAAAACAATCTTATAAAAAAACTAAAATATAGTAAAAGTAAACTCAACACAAACATAATATATTTCCTGATCAAGATGGTGTAGTAATAAAGGTGATAGCCACACTTGCCTCATATGCATCTTTTCATATGAATCATATGAAAAATGAAGTTAAAATCAAAGAGTATTTTAGGAAATAAATCAAATCCCACGCATGTGTTCATTGATGCAATATTTTTCTCATTATGAAGATGCATGGTTATGATGAATAGTTGTACTTTAATTGTATGTATAGTCAGTAATAGAGAAGGAATCATTCAAATCAATGTATTATAAGAAAAATAATAACACATTGAAGAAATCAATCCATCATAGGAAGGAGTTAAAGAACCCGATACTAAAATTAATTCAGCATTAAAAAAATTATGGTTTATAAAAATGAAAAAAACATGAAAACCATTGCAATGAAAGAAAGAAAATAATATTTCTCTTCACATTAAAGAATCTGCAATTGAGTATAAGTGGTTTTCCCTATTTGAGGCCAACAATTTTGTGCACTCATTGTTCTAGACATGTTATCAAACCATAATTGATCGTTTTTTAATAGTTTAATGTGTATTTTAGGACAAGTTTAGTTTTGAAATTCTATACAGAGCCTAATTAAATGTCGTTATAGATACACATTAAATTGATAGCTCTAGTGTTAAGATGGATATAGGCTAGAACTTAATCATTGATTTCCTCTGTATTAGATGCCTTAGATCCCTACATTTTATTGTTGTGATTATCCCTCTATGTGTGTGGGCCACAAGATAGCATATGTTGTATGAAGTTGGATATTTCCCATTTAAAAAAAAACACATACCGTATAAGGGTGATGTAAGTCAATTCTTCCCTCTGATTACTTGTTAGTTGCAATGGAAATTTAGAAAAACAACAATATGTTGACCAAGAGGAATTATTAGAGGTATTTTACAACTTCTTTGAAAATTGGTGTAGGTAAAAAAAAATCATGTTGTTCGAGAATTCATATGTAACTTTACCTCTAAAATGTAATGCATATTTTTACATTAACCACAGAATTGTCAAGGTACTGTGGAAACATTCCATTCATTAAACTCATAAATACTCTCTCACCCTAGATTGTCTAAAATCTAGTAGGGTTTTTTCTTTGGTAATCACCATAGCATTGTCCAGAGTGAGTCTCCTCGTTTTCCCTATCCTTCTCACAAACACTTACATTTTCCTATTGTTGTTAGTGTTTCATGGAAACCTACATAGGAGATCTAGCTAAAGCAAGTGAAAACAAAGCTTATCAAGAAAGGAAGAGAGATTCAATATGGAAGAATGATGAAATATATTCACACTACTCCAATGAGATGATGATTGATACATAGATCATGATCAATATGATACAATGAATGAGTGGGATACACTCATATATAGGGAAAAACATTCCATAATTAAGAAAAGAAATCAAGCAGTTAGCTTTCCTTAGGAATGTATGCATGCATAATAGTGATGGTAAAAATAGAAAGTCTAAAATAGAACTAGTCAGTTAATTCCCACTGAACTAGTGTGTCAAAAATAGAAATTTCTCCAACACCCCCCTGAACATCACTATGGGGTAAAAAATGAGTCCCGACTACTAGGCCATTTTAGGTACTCATGTACAATGAAACTAATGAACACTGAATAAAAATGAGGAAAGAGGGAAAACCATGTGGGAACAAAACCCCCCCTCAAAAGATAATGTATCAAAAGAATAAAATGACAACTGTTAGGCAATTGTGTTCTTCACTACAAGACGATCCTACAAAGTCTCAAACTTCTGGTCACTGAAAGTCTTCGTGAAGATGTAGAAATCTTTATGGATCTGATGAATTCCTTTGGCAACTTGTCGAGCCTTGTACCTCTTGATCTTGTGGACCCATCTGCACCTGAAAATATTCCTTTATGGTGGAAGTGGAACCAGATTCCAAGTCTGGTTCTATAGGAGTGAGTCATACTCCTTCTGCATGGCTTCTTGCCATAATGGATTTCCCACAACCCTATTATAGGTATGTGGATCAGTAGATTGAACCATATAGCAACACATGGGCATCGCAGGTTCTGATGCTAAAAGTACATGAGAAGGCTCATCATGCTGAGATCGAGTCATCCTAGAATCCAATGGATTCCCTGTAAGGTTGTCTGTTGCCTGAAGTGTGGTATGTTCCTTCTTGGGCATCTGCTAAAGCTTCAACACTGGCTTCTTATCTAGCTGTACTACCTGCTTACTTCCATGTACAAAATCTGAGTGTATGGAATCATCTCTGATGTCTGAAACTAATGGAAGCACAAGAGTATATACTTGTTGCACTAGAGGTGCATGCAAATTACTCTCCTTACGTGTAAGTAGAATAGATGAGTCATCGTCAGAAAACTTAGTGAATTTATACAACCTTGACTTGTGATCCAGCTCACCAATTGCAATGATGGAATTGTCATGCATGTCAATTACTGAAACTGAATCTGATGCAAATTCAAACTTTTTACCTTTCTCAGGGATCTGATAAACTGAGAGTAGATTCATAGAAAGCTTTGGAACATGTAAAAAATTCTCAAAAATGACATTGTGGACTTCCACTCTCCCTTCTCCTGCTACTGCTACTGGAGTATCATCCCCCATGAGAATAGGGGGTCTTGAGCATGGACTCAAGGAAGATAAAACTTCCTCTTTCACTGCCATATGATGGGATGCACCAGAATCTATAATCCATGAATCAGATGAGGAATTAATTGCAACCAGAGCATGATGATTACCTTTCTTAGGAGAAAAATCTTCTTCCTTCTGCTTGTTGACTCCCTCTGAAATGAAGTTTCCAAGGTTGTTCTGTTGAAGTGTTTGTGCCATAAGATCGATTTGTTTCTTCATGCATGTGGATTCTTCATGATTCGGTTTATTGCAGTAAGTGCACTTCTTTCCCTTCTTCTTCTTCTTGGAATTTGAAGAGTCACTGGAGCCTGAAGAGTCGTTGAAGGGTTTGGAATATCCCTCCTTCCCATTCTATTTAGATGACCCTTTTCCATCATGCATGGTAAGTGCATGTTCTTTGGGATCTATCATGAGGCCCATATGTATGAGTTTTGTCTGCTCTTGTGTGAGGCTCAATGAACCGAGCCAACGTAGGCATTTTTCAATTTGTTCCAAAAAGACAGCTGCTAGAATGGAAATTGGAGACATATACAACATATTGGAGACATATACAACATATGCAGCTGCCAGATTGTTAGAATAACTTGTTTCTCTTGTGTAGACTTATCAATACCACATTCACCCAAGCTTAATAGCAAATATTTAAATTTGATAAAAAATCTTGTATATTATCAAAACTTTTAGGGTCTAAGGTATTCAAATCTACCTTAAGCATATGACCTCGCATCTCATCCTGCTTTCCAAAGAGTCCTTCCAAGGTGGTCCAGATCTCGTTTGGAGTCTTGCATGCAGCAACATGAGACCATAAATCAGTGGAGATTAACTCAAGAAGTATTCCTATGGCCTCATCCTTATGGTTCACCCATCTCATCTTCTCAATCACTGATGTAGGTTCTATTTCTGTCGCCATCATCAAATTATATAGTCATTTTCTTATGAGTTGGAATGTCATCTTGGGCTTTCAATCAAAATAATTGTATGGTGTGAATATTACCACCAAGTTTGACTGTAAATAGTTGTCATATCCATCTCTCCCATTGTTTCTAAGAACCCCTAAAAATTTACTCTCAATCTGCAAGTGAAAAATTAAGAAATCACGGCAGAAATGGCACTTTAAGTGAACATTTGGATCAGCTTCAAGAGATGATATTGTGACTTACTTTCTGAGAAAACGGTGAGGAATCTCGCCCAATGGTTAAAAAATCACTTCCAAAATGGGTTGTTTTACTTCTTTAGCGGGTTGTTTCCTCAAAAAATTAATAGTTTTGGGAGCAATCATTGTATAAAGTTACGACCATGGATTCGTATCAGTTTCAAGAGGCTATCTTTTGGCTTACTTTATGAGAATATGGTGAAGAATCTCACCAAAAGGTTGAAAACCCACTTCAAGAATGGGTCAATTTACTTTCCTCGCGAGCTATTTCTTCAAAAACGTAATACTTTGGGAGGAATAACTGCTGAAATGTAAGACCATGGATTTAGCTTGTTGAAAGCTCGAATTTCCTTATTCTTTGGCTTATCTGGTTTTCTCCAAGTAGCATAGCTATGATACCATGTCAGTGTTTCATGGAAACCTTCACAAGAGATCTAGCTAAAGAAAGTACAAACAAAGTTTATCAAGAAAGGAAGAGAGATTCAATATGGAAGAATGATGAAATATATTCACACTACTCCAATGAGATGATGATTGATACATAGATCATGATAAATATGATATAATGAATGAGTAGAATACACTCAGATATAGGGAAAAACATTCCATAATTAAGAAAATAAATCAAGTAGTTAGCTTTCCTTAGGAATGCATGCATGCATAATAGTGATGGTAAAAATAGAAAGTCTAAAATAGAACTAGTCAGTTAACTCCCACTGAACTAGTGTGTCGAAAATAGAAATTTCTCCAACAATTGTAAGTAATAGACTAGACATAAACCACCTCATCTACATGCTCTGGAATTGGTTGGTAACCCCATGAGAGGGACTTTGGCAAGCTCCTTGGTGTATTCAAATGTTCAAGTGCCATCTCCTTACCTCTATCTATCCCTACAACCTGATTGTAAATATTCTCTTATTGTTTTGGTGCTATCAAGGGTTGTTGAGGCTCTATTTCTGTAGTGGTTTGTGCTGAAATTGTTGATCCTATAATTGAAGAAGGTGTTGGAGTTTCCGTCCTGGTATTCTTGGATTATTTTCTACCTTCCATCTCCTTATAGACCTCTTATTTACTAATGTCACTTGCAGGTGAGTTCTCAACATCATGGCCTCCTTGATCTCCCTCTTGTTTTTTCTCTCATTTTTTTCGATGGAAGTTCTATTACCCTCCTCTTCTTTATCCCAGAGTCTTTGTTTTCTCTCTGTATTCTGGTTTTTCCTGGCCCTTTTCACTACTTTCCCATTTATCCAATGGCTATAAGGTTTTATCTAAATATGTGACGTAGACTTTAGTTGTATTCATATATATCTCTATGTCCAAAGGTTGCATTACTTGGGACAACTATGTATCTAGTATCTTTGTCACATCCCCATTTATAATATGAACTACAGTATCCACCTCCTCAAGGTCACTATCATATATCATGATTAATTCAACAATAAAGGGAGCTACTCCCCTTAAGACGAGTGGATTTGTTGACATTGCAGTTGCTAGCTCAGTTCTTGGTGCTCCTATCAATGTTTGCTCTGAAATATATTATTCATTCTATTCCTCAATTGAGGTATTCCCCAGGGTTGATGTATTCCCTCCATCCTTGAGTGTAACTAGAGTTATTGCTATGGATGCTACTTCTGACATAATAGGGGTCTTCCTTTGTATTTCAATCATTCTTTTGGCTTCCTCTAAGATTCTTTGTGCCCCTATCCTTTCTGTTGTATGATATGTATCTTCATGTTGATCTTGTTCCATTTCCTCCACTGTTTGGTCCAATAAGTCTAATTGTTCATGTCAAGGGAAGGCCATGAGTCTAATCAAATCTGGTTTTTCTCTTCTTTGCAAAACTTCATCCCAATTCAAGGAATTCTCTATGAATATGTTTTCCTCAAAACTAGCATGTGCATAAGTCCAGTGGGATATGACCTGATTAGCATGCTTAGATACTAATTTCTTGGGATCATGTTTCCTGTATCTCTTGGTGAAGAACATGTATTATATTTGATTATGAGCTTATTGTCTAACATGTTGAACTAGGTGGATATTGGTGGCCACCCACCTATTCCAACTAGCTCCTCTTAACAGTTTTTAGTTCAACATGTTCTTCTGTACTTATTTGAAATTGTAGGTTCTACACTTCCGGGGTTTTCTGAAGACATACACATCTTCCAGGGGGAGACTAGTGGCCACCCACCTAATCCAACTGTCTTATTTTGGAATTTTTCATCTCAGCACAACTTTTTGTACTTCCAGGGATGTTTTGGGGCCCTAAATAGTGTTTTTTTGGTGGGGCCCACATAACATTTTTTGTTTCATCTCCTAGGGTTAGGTTTTTGGATGTCTAAGGTTTTGGAATTCATGAGTAATTTTAAAAAGGCCTATGAAGCCTCATTGTAATAATTTTTCTCATATGGATGCACATAGTAGCAACATCTCTTATCATAGATAGTTATCACCATTCAAACAATTTTTTTTGGGTTCTGTAGTTTTACAGTTTCAACCTATTTCATTTATTCAATAGAAGTTATTGTTCACTGGATATTTGTTGTTGTTCGCCATATCTTTGTGTTATTGTATTCATTCTGTTAGTATGTTTGTTTCTCTCATAAATATGGATCAGTGGTATCAGAGCGGTCTACTCTTCATTTTTTTTCTTCTTGCATCTCCCCGACAAGATTTGGGTACAAGAAGTTGGGACTCGAACAAGTCGATCCTTTGCAAGATCGGTTGGGAAAAACCCGACAAAAACCCATTGGAGATGAAAATAAAGATGATGGAGTAGGATATCCTTTTAAAATATTGCTCGAGGAATCCCTTGTGCGACAAAGGAATGAAATGATGGACAAATTTGTACAGATCGTTCAGTGGATGCCCACAGGAGAAGCATCTTAATCAAGAGGCCATGCAACCCCCTTAAAGGTACATGTAAATTTTGATATTCCATTATTTGAAGGACTGATAGATGAAGATGTTGTATACAAATGGTTGAATCTACTTGAAGGGTATTTTTTTCTCCACAATTTTTCCCATAAGGAAAATATCACTTTATCACTCCTCAAGGTCATCCCCCATGTTAAGGACTGGTGGGATACTTACTCTGAGAAAAGGGAAATAGAGGAATACACAATATTTGCGGTCTCCCCCAAATGGGATTCCTTCAAGGATTGTATTAAATAACAATTATACCATGTTCGAAGCTACGAGGACAAATACATAAGATGGACCACCTTGCGTCAAGAAATAGACCAGAAAGTACCAAATTTCACCAATATTTTCCATACCCTGCACACCAAATTGGGTATCAAAGACTATGAATGACATCTGGTGCTCAAATACCATGGTTTTTTGCATAGATACATTAAAAAATAAATGGAGTTTATGGACATCGCATCATTGGGTACGACTTATAGATATGTTTTCAATATCGAACAAAAATTTAAGTAGAAGAGGCGAGAGTTTGGATCTACAAACTACTCACAACCAAAGAAGGGAAAAGGAGACCTTAACCCACACAACAAGGGACAAAGAAAATATGGCCACTCTCAGGACAACTAGTCCAAGATGCAACATGAGAAGGGTAATGAGAAGTCGAAGAAGGACACAAGAAAATGGTGTGAATACCATAAAATCCCTTGGCACATCATCGAACAATGTCTCTCCAAGAATTCACTCATGATCGAGCTGAAATATTCCGAGTCAGAGGACGATTCTGACTTTGAATCAAATCTATAAGGAGGGAAGTGGATTATCGATGATGAACCCAATGCCACTGTCGCTACCACTGAAGTCTAGCCAAGCGAACTAGAAGAACCAGAGGAAGGGGAATTGTTGGAGTTACTTTACACACATCTAGGATTTTTTTTTCCTAAGTTTTTTCCTTGTTTAATAGTCATAATTAGTCATTATGCAGTCTCCTATATTTTAGGGGAGAATATTCCACCTAGAGAATATTCTCTTTCAGTTGACACATCAGTTTGACTGGTTGAGTTGAGTTTAGATGTTGCATTGGTTTTGTCACCATGAAACATTGAGATCATCACCATGCTAATTTGAAATTTCCTTGGTATCATCACCAGAATGGCACATTACCCTTGATTCAATGAGTTAACTTCTCACTACTCTCTATTCAGTTAGTTAACTGAAGACTATTTGACTAGTTAACTCAACTAGGTGGCAGTTCACTCCCCTAACTACCTGAGAGACTAGACTAGGTGGAAGTTCAATCCTGTAATTGTTCATGTGTGTCCAAATCACTCTATACCACCTCTATGATGCATTGGTTCTTCTCCAGTGCACACTCATTGATTTATACATAGTATATCATGTGTAAATTATTTATTATTCAAACAGTTAATGAGAATTATTTCATTCTTTCTCTCCTTCTTCTTCTTTCTCAAATTCTCTTTGCAAATGTCTGTATTATTGTTTATCTAGATCTATTATGTGTAGTTTCAACACATTTACATGGTATCAGAGTTGATGTACTGATAAACAAAAGCTACACCAAAATGTTATGCAGGTACAAAAGATTGAAGACATCAGAAAGATGGAATTCCAAAAAGAATCCATTCTTACATCTTACAACTATTTTGAATGGAAGGATAAAATAGCCATACATATTCAAACCAAAGGGTTGTATAGGTTAAACTTGAATACATATACAAAATCAATATCATCCATAGAAAAATCCAAGTAATTAAATCGCATGGATGAGGCACTCAGAACAATTTGCAGTCTTATTTCTCCCGATCTCCTTTTTCACATATCTTCCTGTAAGACTCCCAGTGAATCCTAGACCACCTTGGAAGGGATCTTTGAAAAATAGGATGATATGAGGGGACACATGCTGTAGTTGGAGCTGCTCATATTGGATCCAAAAATCTTCGACAATATCCAAGATTTCTTTACAAAATTCAAGGATTTACTGTCGCAACTCAAAGCTTGCGGGGTTGATAAATCAAAGGAAGAGAAACAAATGGTTCTCACCATTCCCTCCAAGATTGGTCCTGAATTCTTTGTATTCATATCCACATTCCATACTATCATATTCGCCTCTAGAGCCACCTGGAAGATGCATTCTCTTGAGGACTTTATCGAATCCTTGACACAAGAGCAAACCAAGCTCATCAACATGGGCACAATCAAAGGTCCAAGGGTGCATGCACTCACTATGCATGATGGCAGACACAAATATCAGAAATATAAAGATAAATAGAAATAGAAATCTCATGCACATCCGAAGAAGGAAGGGTACACAAAACCCTTCACCGATGCCTCCGGATCCAAAGGGGAAAAGGGGAGAAATGATCATACTGTCACAAAGTATTCCATCCAGAATGTGCATGCATGAAAAAGAAAATAGATATTATGTCTCAAATACTTCAAAAAAAAAACCTTGAATATTGCACCCCTGAGGGTGCAAAGAATAAGAAGCTAGAAGATCTGAATTCCAAGAAAGGCAATTCTATCCATGCCTTGATTGCCATCAACTCCTCTCCCGATGCTTGAATCGTTTATTCAAGAGAATCACATCACATGGATGCCTCAAAAGTAGTATATTCTTCTTTGGATGCATGCAAATGTACTCCCATTCTAATGGGGGACAACTCTTTTGTCGAAGTCACTGACAAAGGAAGGATTGAACTCACCAACGGAATCTTCGAGAATGTGTTGCATGTTCCCAAACGTTCTGTAAACACTCTCTTCATGTATCATATGACGAATTTAAACACTGGAAAGAAATTCATATTCACACAAAATTACGTGGACATATAATAAATGAAAACCAGCTCCAGGGTTGCTACCAGTGAGGTAAATCATTAGTTTAGATTGTATACCTTTTCTGAATTCATTGAACCTGATTCTTCTTTACTGCTTACTCATGTTGATGAAAGTAGTGGGATATGGAATGAAATGTTTGGACATTTGAATTTTAGATACATGAAACATATAAGCAATAAAATATTGGTTGATGGTCTACTAGACATCCATTTATCCAAGGGAGTGTGTGAGGGATGTGTTCTCGTGAAATACCCTCAAGAGAAATTCAACAAGGGAAAGTATCAGAGAGCCTCTGCACCTTTAGATCTGATCCATAATGACCTCATGGGTCCTTTTCCGCATCCATTGATCAACAAAGAGAGATTTGTTCTCATTTTTGTTGATGATTTCTCACATTTTACATGGATGTACTTTCTGAGTAAAAAATCTGAGGTCTTTCAACACCTCAAAGACTTCAAAGCCCTGGTTGAGACACAGCCCGGAAAGAAGATAAATTTCCTCCAAAATGATAATCGGGGAGAGTATGTAAATCATGAGATCCATAATCTTTTCCATGAGGCAGGGATTCAATTGCATCACATAGCTCCCTATACTCCACAGCAAAATGGAGTTGTTGAGCGGAAAAACCGATCTATAAAGGAGATGGAATCTTGCATGTTGCATGAAAATTCACTACCACATAGACTATGGGGAGATATGTTTTGATCTCCCCATAGGTTTGTCAGGGATAACACCCACTATGAGGCTTGGAGCAGCCTCAAACCGGAAGTGACCCACCTTCGCATTTTTCGTTCACGTGCATGGGCTCAGATTCCCTCTAAAAAGAGGAAGGAACTTGATCCACAGAGAACTAAGTGCATTTTGGTTGGATACCCCGACTATGTGAAAGGATATAGGCTTATTGATATTTCCTCAGACTGGCTCATCATTGAGTGAAGTGTCCAATTCGAGGAACGTGTCTCGCATGTACCTCAATAGCCGCATGCAGACACCTTCATTCTTTCACGTGTCTGAGATGATGAGCATGCACATGTTGACTCGTCTTCAGATGAGACTTTTTATTGAGAGGACTCAGATAATTTAGATTCAGATTTAGTACATTCAGATGTAGAGTCAGAGAATCCATATGCATTTGCCAAGCCAGAGCAGAGGCTCAAGTGGGCACAGACTACTCTACAGGATGCAGGGGATTGAGTTGGTGATCCAGCCGATACTAGGAGGACTCGATATGATTTCGAGGAGCCTCCTATTTCAATCACTTCCACTGAACCATTTCCATCCAGGCATATTTTCTTGGTTCAGTCTTCAGATCCACAGTCTTATGACGAGACTGTTGGAAATACCTTTTGGGAATCCACCATGCAGGAGGAGTACAAATACCTCCTCGAGAACCAGACTTGGGATCTGGTTCCCCTTCCTTCTGTGAGGAAACTTGTCAGATGCAGATGGGTCTACAGGACCAAGAGTGCAACGAATGGACATATCAACAGATACAAAGCTAGGCTTGTTGCCAAAGGCTTTCAACAGGTTCATGGTATTGACTATGATGAGACCATCGCTCCAGTAGCGAAGATGGATTCCATACTGATCAGGGGATCAAATTTTGCTCAATTTTCAAAGTTATTGGAATGCGACGAAAATAGTTCCATTGCGTCCGTCTTGTTTTCCTGATTTCAGCGGTATATTTACTTTCTCAAACAGAGTCCGTATGGAGAAGATATTGCGATCTGTTCGCCAAGGCAAACAAGCAAAATTTTTGGATGCTCACTGTACCTGTCCGTATAATCCGTACAGTCCATACGGTGACATGGAAGGGCCGTACGACCGTATGATGGTGATGTGGAAGGTTTTTTTTTGTTGCTGGATGGCGAATAGGAAGTTGACACATGTCTGGTTGGTGGCAAATGACAGGAGGACACGTGGCCCAATCCATGGGTGCCACGTGTCCCCCATATTGTTTGGTTTATATTGATATATAAAATGTAATGGGATTCTACGGGGTTCGACCAATGCACCCATGACATGTGACTTAACATATAACCAAACACAATTGTTATAAATTCGTTGCAATATATGAATGGGCGGGGGTCGGGCCGGGGCTTAGCCCCGACCCATGGTTATTTGAAATGATATATGACCATGTTGTAAGGCCCAACGAATGGCGTGGATATAACCAAAGTTTGTATATTGTATTGTGTTCACATATGTATATATTGTTGTGTATTAGCGTGGGGTTGAAACATAACCCATGATTTTTGTATTTAACCAATGGTTTAACACGCGTGGGAGTTCCAACGGTTATGGTGGTTTAACCACTCATTTTCCTAGCCCAAGGTTCCATGCGCCATGTGCCCAGGTGTCGAGGCGGTTAGGGGCTGGCGGGTCCTTAACCTTCCTATGGTTTGCACCATTGGTGTGGTTGTACCCGGTGCTAGGTTTTTGTGCTTAAAAGAGCGTGTGAGCCAGGTTCATTCAAGGGGGGTGCGAATTGTAGAACCAGAGACAACAAGCTTGAAGAGGGAGACTTCCAGGAGGCCTAACTTCTTCATTTTTCGACTGATTGAGGTGTCGAAAGAGCCCAGAAAGGGGTTTTGGGACGCTGGGAAGCCATTGGAGCAGTCGGTTTGTCATTTTGAGCATTGTAAGACATGTTTTTCAGCACTTTTTGAGCAATTAATAATAATGATCCATTGGAAGCTGGACCAGGAGATGTAGCCCAGGAGAGGGGTGAACTCCTTTATCAATTGTTGTACACATGTGTTTATGTTCAATGTTTATGCTATTGTATATGTGTAATTTACATAAGTAATCCTTGATTTATGTGTTTCAAATTGATCTTGTTGCTTTAAACACATGACATTTCACTTGCAATAATTATTCAAGTTTTTCAAGTCTTCTTCATTTTTAGATCAATTTGGTATTAGAGCACTGGTTTTGAAGACTTGATTGTTTGCAAGTTTTGTTTCTGATGCTCACAAGGTTGAAACTCACAAGAGGAGAAGTTCATCTTGTGGAGCCAAGTTCTTATCCGACAAGGAGGAAGCAGTTTCATTCACCGCAAGTTGCAGAGAGAAATTCACCAAGCATGGCTCATGCAGAGGATCATGAACGTGTTCCGGCTGAAGAGGAAGACTTCAAGCAGACTATCATACAGTTGAGAGATATGATGAAGGTCATGATGGAACAGAACATGATGTCGCAGGGTGAAGGCTCTAACCCTTCAATGCATAAGG